>JANHGN010025770.1:0-75495 GCA_024605025.1 Megaceryle maxima | reverse complement strand
AAAAACACCGATAGTTCTTTTGCCCCGTCTCCCCTCCCCCCCCCCCCCCCCCCCCGAACTAGAACTGCTTTCTAGATGGAAAAGCAGGAATTGTAGAATGGACTTGAAAGGTTTCAGGATTGAAAATGTTTCCATGCGTGGCTGAATAAACCCAAGACCAACAGCAATAATTATGTCTAATGAAATCAAAGTTGTAAACACTGTTCAGAGATGAAGCTCAAGCACCATGATCATCTTTGACTTTTGAACAAGGTAAGAGATAATTGAGAACAGTTCAGAAAAGGAGTGCTGAGAATAGGCTTTCATTACACAGATAATGAAGTGTTAGAAAAATTTGGTTAACCTTAGTTCCTGATTATTCTGCTTGAAATACTTTACAATGCTATGTGATGGAAGAGGTGGCAGTTTGACAGGCTATGGGGGGCTGAATTTGCCCAGCTGGAAGGCTAAACATCCTCAGACCCTGCTTGCTCTTGAGAGATGGTTCACCAAAGAACTCTCCAGGAGCACAAACAAGCAAGTGGTGATGGTGAAATGCTTGGCAACAACAACCAAAGAAACTGAACAAGTGAAAAGGTTTTGTCTAATGTAAGTGTCTCAGCTAAAGGAATTTTGTTGGTGAATCCTGTTAAATGCTCAAAAGAGTCTGTTGCTGTAGTCCAGTCACAGGAGACAATTTACAATCTTGGTACTAAGCCGTGTAAGCTTGAAAATAGGGAGTGTCTGCCATTATGTAGCTCTTCATTAGAGGCATTTTTCGTTATAGTATGTATTTATTTAGTGGTTTTGGGTTTTTTTTTTCAGTTACAGATGAGTGGATTTAGCTTTTTGAATAGATGTCATTTAAAAAATAATGAAATTATTTAAAACTGTATGCTTGCTGTAGCAGATTTCAGTGACTGTAACCTTGTACAGAACTATAATTCAGCTCTTTACGTTTGCTATATGCAAGTGCATACCTTTTCAGAAATGACAATTGTCAGAGTCTTGTCTCTTTGTTTATGGAGGTACCAGTATGACCTTGGCATGTTATGTCACAAGGATGATAATTCCCTTTTTTCCTCAGCAAGAATTGAACAAATTGAACAAATACAATTTGGCTGCTGGGGATGAAAAATTATGCATCCCCTGATTCAAAATATTTCTGTAAAAGCTTTAGTAAAATCAAGGGAGGAGTTAATTTTTCAAGATTATTTTGGCAATCTATTGCAAGAGTTGTTCTGCTTAAACTTTAAATGATGATTATGCTTTCAGTCATGCCTTTTGCTATTATAAATTTAGGAGATCTCCAGCTGTTTCAAATGTATGAATTGAAATGTGTTGAAATCGGTGTTGAATTTAAAATTGATAGCTTGAACTAATATTAATAAAGCCAAATTAAAATGTTTATTCTATCACACAGGAGCTGGCATAGACATATCATAAACAACAAATTTTGAAAAAGATGTAAACCAGGTAGTTTTTATGCTATTCACGTTCTGAGAGTCTTTGAGTACTTTGGCTAATGAAAAAAATCTGCAATGCTGTAAATTTGAAAATTCCAGGAAAACTGAATTGGGTTTTATACTCATACTACAGCACCTGTATTCTGAGAATTTTCTCTAAAGTTGTAATGCTTTCTTTGAGGTAAGTTAGCCTTTGCTTTTATAAGCATATATAGTATTTCTAATCTTATTTCAGTTGCATTTTTGCAGGATAATGCAAGCAAAAGCATTCATGGTGTTGAAAACACCAGTCTCTGCAGAGGATTAAAAAAAGGCTAGTCTGTGTTGTTGAATACAAGATACTAATAAAGGTACCTAAGCTAGCCTCAAAAGTTGCTCTGTCTACCTAGAGATGCTGAATAAGACTTTGAAACAGTTTACGAGTACTAGGACAACTAGTGCAACGTTGGTTTTGTGCCTCATATCATAAGGATCCTTCAATTAATAGTTCCAGTGTGCTGTACTGTAGTTGGTGCTGCTGCCAGTATTGTAGTTAGTTTGACAGAGACAACCTAGGTGAACTATGCTGGCTTTATGGATACAAAATGTGTGATTCCAAGGCTGTTTGGAGGTGTTGGAGCAGCTCAGTGGTTTAAGTTTAAAATTTAGTAGTTTTGTGGTTAAAAAAAACTGAACAACAACAAAAACAAACAAAAAACCAAACCAAAGCAACAAGGAAAATACTTTGTTAGGAAAAATACCAACTGGAGTCTGTTAGATGTCAGAAGACAGCCTAAAAACAAAGGTGGTTTTATTTGATTCCCGTAAGTGTCCTGTGCGTAATATCAGGGATTATCAGTGTTCAGCAGAGCAGCCAGAAGAGAGGAGCCAGAACTGGGAACCTAAGGAGCTCTGTGCAAACGCACTGCTGACCATCATCTGGGTAGCCTTGAGAATTAAGCTTTAAAATATTTATGCAAAATCACTACTAAAAATAGTCACTTCAGACAAACCAGAATTTGGCACAGCTTGATTCAAACGCAATAACCAGCAAGTCTGGAGTAATGCCACCCAGGAGCCAGCATTGATGGGGTTTTTCTAGTGACCTGAATGCAGTCTGCCATTGCGGGGCAGCTTCCGTACACGTTTCCACAATGAGGGCAGCTGAGAGTGCTGCTGCTTTCCTGCTCTCTGTCCTTTCTGCAGTTCTTAACTGATCATCTCTTCAGGTACCTGTAGTAATTTGTTCCTACTGCTCATGGTGGGTAATACCTGAACAGAGATAAAAGAATCACAGCTTGCCCCAGCTTTATCCCTGGGGGAAGCACCGCTTCTGGGATGCGAGGGACAGTGCTGTAACAGCACAAGATTTTCTCTTGTAGCACAGGCTTGGCCAGCAGTTGTGTCACCAAAAGGAACAGTCCTACAGAACACTTGCTTTGGTGTTATCTAGATATGCATTGCTGTTTAAGCGAGTCGGTGCATTTTTAGATACATGTATTTGTACAAGCAGAAGACAAAACACACTGAGACCTTCCACTGGAGACTAGTGGGCTCACTCTGATGTGGTCAGCATGATTTTTAAAAAGGGGCAAAAATTGAAAGGCCAATGAAAATACATGGTTAATTAGATGTGAAAGGTGCTGTCCTTGTTTGGACTGCCTGTTAATGGTATGACAAGCTCTGGTAAAGAGCTTAGCTGGCCAGATTAAAATTAAAAAATTGTCTCAGTCCATCTGCTAGCTCCAAGGAACTTGCTTCTCACCTTTTCTTGGTTCTTCAGTAAAGCGGAATACTGTCTTTGAAAAGAATGTTCTCAGGATTTCTTGGTTGACCTTTTTTACCTAATGTTTTTTCCAAAGATAATTATAGGTGACGTCAAGATATTTTCAAGAAGGGCAATGCTTCTTCCTGGTTCAAGGATACCTTAAAGACACCAGCTCTTTTGCTAAAAGGGATTTTGCTTTTTTTTTTTTTTTCCTTGACTTTTTTTTTTTTTGCTACTAAGTATGTTTGGCTTCATTTGGAAAAACTTTCTTTGCCTTCTGTTTTTGGGAGTAATTAAAGGTCATCTTCAAATAGTTGCAGGTAATGCAGAAATCTTATATTACTGTTTTCTAAGTTTACCTATGGCAGTCTGTAGAAATAAAAATATCTCTCTGATTTAGTTTTAACAAAGGGGCTAATATAAAGAAATGTTTGATCAAATCTATGCCATGGTATCAGTGAAATATGGAATAGACTGATCTTCAGGATGTATTTCTGTACATTTTATGTCATTCTGAGTGTAGATTGTAGGTACAGGAGAGACATTACTACAAAGTTTTTGTTCTTTGTGCTTTTTTTCTTTAATTTTGTATTAAATCTTAGTGTTGTTCTGTCTTTGGCTTATGGATACTGAAAATATGTCAATTTGTGTAAAGATTGGGCTTTTGTTTTAGTGACTTTTTTGATGTTCTCTTTTTTTTCCTTTCTCTCTGCTCTAGCATCTGGTGATTGTCCTCTGCACTAGAGCTATTAGTATACCAAAAAAAACCATGTTCTTCACGTTTCAGTCATCGAAGTCAAATGTGCTATTGACTTTGAACTTGCAGAATAAGTTTGTAACCTGTGGGATGAAAAATGCCATGTGCCTATTGCTGTTCTTATTTTAATAAATGATTCATTGTGATTTTTCTTCAGGCATGTTTCTGAGGAAGATGCAAAAGAAGAAAGTTCAGTTAACTGATTTCAGATCAGCTGACTGCTGACTGTTGGAGGATTGAGAATTAGACTGTCAGACTAAAATCAAATAGATATATTCTCATCTGTAAAGTTTACTCTGGAGTGGTGTGGAACAACTAACATAAGAGGAAATTCTAAAAGAAACTAAAGCTGATGAGCCCTTTTTTTTTCCTTTTTCCTTTTTCCCCTGTACTAGTTGGGTAGGGATCTGTTTCAGGGTGTTGAAAGGTGTACTTGCTAGCTGTCAATTCCGGCAGCTTTCTTTTTGCAAGGGATATAAATGTTTGTTGTGGAAAGAAAGTATGAAATAAAAGGAGTTATTAATTATTTAATTTTTGGCCCTGAAAACTGCTAAACACACATTTATTCACAAATACATTGATTTAAGCTAAATTGCAGAAGGGAAGTTAAACACAAAACATTAGCATTCAAGAAGTTAGAACTTTAGGCTGTGTTACTGTTTTGTGGGGTGCTGTAAAGAGCCTAAAAGGTGTTTTATAGTAGTATAGTCATACAAATAGGTTTTGTTAACAGTAAAAAAACCCCAGTGATGTCCTTCAGAGACCAGAGCAATGTCATTAAGATACGAATGATTGCATCACTCTCTCATTTGAGAAATTTATGTGTGGTTTTAATTTTTCAGCAGAAGGTTATTCAGCTACAGAAGAACAGGCTAAAGGTGGTTCACCGGGCTCTAGGTTCAGTGTCTGGCAGTTTGCAAACCCTTCTCTGCCTCCTGACTTGAAAAAGCTCACTGACAATGTGGAGGCTGAACAGGTCAACAGGCATTTGCCATTACGAAGGAAGCGGTCCCTTCTGTTTCCCAGTGGAGTTAAGATTTGCCCTGACGAATCTGTTGAGCAGGCTATTGCCAACCATCTGAAATATTTCAGGCTCAGAGGTAAGTGACTGTATGTCTCATGACTAATTATTAAAGAACACTTATTTATAATAAATAAATATATAGATGAAACTTTTAAACATAAATACCAGGCTGTAGGAAATACTTTATTACCCAAGAAACTCAGTTTTCTGTGATAATCTTCCTTACAAGAGCTGGTCTGAGCTAAAAAACTGCCTTCTGGTTACACTCAAACTCTTTCAGTCCCTGAAGCCACAGTTAATATTTAATAATTACTAATCCTTTCTCATACAATAATTTGAATGCCAAGAAAGATAGTTGTTATGTACAGGTTAGCAAACTGACAGAACTTGTTGTTTTTATTTAGTGTGCTTCAAGTACTAGTAGAATTCACTGAGGGATCTTTCAGAAAAAAGTCAAGTCTGCTACCTTGTCATCTAAGCCATGTGACTTTTGACTATGGCTGGTTGTGCAAAGTATGGTATATCCTATCTGGAAAGCCAGTCGGTCTGTATTGGGGCTGTAGTAAAATAGAGATGAAGCCTTTCTTCTATGATGTAGGAGTTCGTGTGACAGAGCTTTCTTTGAAAAGCTGAAACATTACCTGTAACAGCTTCTTGTATGTGACAAAATATTGCAGCAGTATGATGTATTTTAAACTCTTCTGTCTGGCAACAGTGGAATGGGGTGTCAAGGTCAGGCAACACTTTCTGATATTTGTGTGTCTCTGTATTGTAGCATTTAAACAATTCATAATGTCTTAAACATATTTCCACGTAATTGGTGAACTGGGAAAGGAGCTGCTGTCTCTTAAAGAAGGAGGAGAGGTGTTCAGAAACTCAAGTTTAATGAGACTTTTTTGATGGCCTATAGAAGAAACTCCTACTGGTAACTCAATTTTTTCACTTAGAGCAGTGAAAAAGCACATAAATCCAGTATATGCTTAGTGTCTTTGAATAAATAAACAGAATTTATTTGGAGAACAAAGTGGCATCATATAGGATTAAAGCCTAATTCAAATATGAATTGTGCCCAGTTTGAGAGATGTTGACATTGATGATCATATGGACAGCCTGATAGGCTTTGCAAGCTTCTTGTTTATGTCCACCCATTAATGTTCAGCTGCTCTTTGTTTTGTTCAAGATGAATCCATACTATGCACTTTAAATGCGGTCACCCCTCAATTATCTGTGACAGGTGCATGTAAGGGCAATACCAACTAAACAATAGTGCAAGTTATAATAAAGAAGGAAAAAAATCTGTAAATTCAGTTGTAAAAGCAGTATTTAGAACTTAATGATCCTAGGTTGAACCAAAAATCTACCTAGTCCATATGCTTCCCTATGGGACTTACAGCTTCCAAAATCCACAAGCATTTATTGAGATGCTATGGCAAAATATAGGGATCTGAAGAGAAGTCAGTGTTCCCTAAAACAACAGTAGTACCACCCTTCAACATATGAAAGTCTAAGCAATGGTGTGATTATTCAGTGGTCGTTGTTGCTGTTACTGTAGCAGTCAGAAGTCCCAGACAAGAGCAGGAGTGGTTTTGTACTTTTTTTTTTCTCTACACGTGTAGTTGAGAAGACAAATTTCTGAAGTGTTTTATTCCTATAGTCAATCACATTGCAGAACAAGCTGAGTTTTGCATTAGCAGAAGATACTACTTTCAATCTCTCTTGAGATTAATCTGGAACTATGATTGTCTCTATACTCCCCAGTATGATACAGTCTCTGCATCTCTTGTAGCTGTATGTGGAGATTGCTGCTGTTGCCTGGTTTTATATTTTGTTTATCAGAATGTGGGGATGGAAGTCAGTTGTAGATGCTTACAGATTGGGTATTATAGGCCTATGGATGGGGTCTTATAGAGTGTTTTTAAAACATGTCCTTTTAAATGGTAGTACTGCTATGGTGGTTGCTGGAAGAGTGATGCTATGTTCTGCACATGGACAGAGTTAAGAGTGAAGCTTCAGTTTGATACTCAAATTCTAAATGGTACAAGTTATTCAATCTTGCTGAGCAATGATGGAACCAAACATTCAAAAATCATAAAAAGAACAGGCTTAACAAGTATACAATAAAGTGTTTGAGTGAGCCTTTTCTTGTTTTCCCCTCATCCCTGTCATATATTATACATAGTTCATACTTGGCAAATAAATTTCTGAAATTTATTTGTAGAAGGCTTAGTTCTGTCCTTCTCTACATTTGAATATTTAGATGTCAGCATATGCTTCTAAAAAGCTGCTTTTTCCCATGAAAGACACTCTCTTGTAGTTACTGAAATGCTATGGGTGAACATAGTTTGTGTGCTGGAGTTTAGTATGTTAGTGTTCAAAGAAAAAAATATTTTGTTGTTTAGCTCATTCACATTAACTATTTTAATTTAAAATCCCGATTTATTGTACACTTTGTTTAAGGGTTGCTATGTTATAGGCCATACATGGCAACATTTCAGCAGCAGATTAGGTGATTTCTCTGCATGTCTGCACATTAAATTTCTTTAGCGAGTAGTAGCAATGTCTTTGCAGGAAAGATCTCTTAGAAGGTGTCTGTCAGTCTCCCTGTCACTGTAGTCCTTACCAAACCCATTACAATTAAGCCCTTCAGCTGCGCAGAATTTTTTAGGGAGGGGAAGGAGTTGGCCTCATGTTGCCTCAAAATAGACTATTTGGCCTGATTCAGTGCTCCTAGTCACTGTACACGATTCAACTCTTAAGAAGCACTAATGGGATTTAATTGGGATTAAACTCCAGCACTGCCCACTTACACAAATGGCCAGAAAGCCTCCCTACTCCCTGTGAGGTGTCCAGTGCCATCATGTGGTGCCCCTCCTGTTAACCTCAGAAATCCCTGAGCACAGACTAAGTGTAATAGGTTAATGGTCTCTCATTTGAGAGATAAATGCATCCTGAATGTTAAAGCTGGAGCGGCAGACATGTTGTATCCTACCCAGGTGCATGAGAGGTAGCCCTACAGGAGACTTTCAGAGAGAGACTTTCAGAGAGTCATAGATCTTAGCTGGAGGTTTTGAAAACAGTGATGAAGACTTTATGAAATGAAGCTTCAGATAAGCTTTTCTTTTTTTTACCATTTCCTACAGATTTATATGACTGAAAGAGCTTGTGCCTGCCTATGTGGATTTTTTTTTTTTTTGGCTCAAACACAGCTTATTTTAATTTTTTCAGGATATTCTGTATAATTTGTAACTATTACTGGAGGATAAACACTGCATTTGAAACACATGAACTCCCAAGGGCTGGGCATTTTGGCTTCTGGAGTACATATGCTGTGATTTGCATTGTCTTACAATATGTCCAGCCTTCTGAAGCAGCCTTTGAAACTTGTTCTGGCATTCCAAGTCAAGACCTTACCTACTTTGAATGCCTGTGATACTTTGCTGAAGTGGAAGCTTGCACAAGGATGGAGCTTGGCTGGTCTTTCATTTTTTTTCTGCCTTCTCTCTCACTTTGAAGCAATAAGTGACTTCCAATTTCTGAGGCATTTCAGGATTGAGTAAATGCAAAATGTAGTATGTGCATGCAAAATGTACTTTGGGGAAAAAAAATGCAGAACAAGCCATCTAGTTTGTGTGTGTTCTTTGAATTCTGGTTTACTGTTTGTTACACATCTTCTGCATACCTGCTGCCTGTAGACAGCTGGAATGATCACATCTCTATCAGGGAGCCTTTCTTTAGTTCATAAACCTTATTTTATTTTTTTTTAACATTTGAATACCTCAGAGGAAAACTACAAAGTAGCCGAGAGATCAGTTAACACTGAAATAAAAGTTATTTATTACTGCAGCCATGGGATGAAGGAAGCAATTTTCTAGAGGAGCTTACCTTCCCACCCACGTGTAGCCTCGAGGCTCTTAGCTCACTGCCTTAAAAGATTGATCTCGATTTTATGATGCTTTTAATCAGCATTGTTTGCCAGGGATTAGAGGCCTCATTGCAAATCCTGTCTCCTCCAGGGCCTGGTGTTGCTAATGCTGTCCCATATATCTGTGCCTGTGGCTACCTCTGTAGCAGGCTAGTGAAAGTTTGACGTGAGATCTAACCATACAGACAGGCCCTTCTTTCATGTCCAGAGGGCTGATCTGCTATTTAGGGGGTGTGTGGCAGCACTGCTGCCTCTGCTCAGCAGTTCCTTTCTGAACCTGGCAGGGCTGGCTGCTTTGGTAGTTTTAAAAGGAGAGTTTTACAGCTAGTCTTAGAAATATAATTCCTGGAAAGATCATAAAACAAAGCCTGTACAGCAGATTTATTTTACTTAATATGTTAACACAGTATATTGTATTAAGCAAGCAGCTTCAGTCATAACTTTGAACTGTTAGGCCTCTGACAATTTATTTTAAGCTCTGATGCTTCAATTTTACAGTAGATAAGGAATGGACAAAATATTTTGTATTTCAAATTCAAAGTCACATTGTGAGTTAGAACCTTATTGGTAAACCTGTTTAGTCCATCCCCTTCTTCTCCCCCCAACTCTGGCTCTCATTTTCTTTTATTTCCTATTTTGGCTTCAGGAAGTTGCCATTTTAAATATCAGTCAAAAGTTGATATATTGTTAGCATAGGTAGATGTTCTATATGGCACAGATACTGGAAGTTGCTGAAAAGTCAGAAAGGAAAAATAGTGAACTATTTTTATATAGTAAAATGCAGTTATTTCTTGAAGCTTACAGTCAAGTCATGTTTAACTTTGTTTACATTTTTATGTCTCTAAGTTTTGTCTATAGTCTCTGAATGCTTATAATCTAGTTATGAATAACAAGTTTTTCTTATATGGGAGTTCACAAGAATTTATTGATAAGAAGCTTTGAAAAACCTCCCTCACCAGCAGTCAAACTGCTGTGGGGATGGGCTCCACCTTTGAGTTAAAAGAAGGCTGATCACATTTTAGGGAACTTGAATGTACTGTGTCTGTGGTGTCGTGTCTTCATTGAGATGGACAACCAGAGAACTGAAGTCATGATAAGAACTGGCTTCCTCTTTGATGTACCTGAAGGAGAGATGCTTGAAGAGAGAATCATGCTTGTCTCTTTCTTAACATGAGTTTGATTTGAACCACACTGTAGAATGTGCTGTTCTTTTTGTGTGCTTGGAATGGCAACTCTCACCTAACCAGAAAAGATTAAAAAGGTGTATGAGAAGGAAAGACTGAAATGAAATGGTTCCTTTTCTTAGCCAGACTAAAAATTTGCTCTTGAACACCATATAGGTAAGCATGCCTAGGGATGGTTCTTGGGTTGAGCCCTTACAGCCTGAATTTGTTATCTGTAAAACAATCTCCTGCTTTACAAACTACCCAGTTGGATTAAACAGGAACATAACAAGACGGACTGCATGTAGCAAGCAGCTCACCCCAGCCGAGGATGCAGTTTCCTGGGCAAGGCTAACATAAGCCTTTAAATGGCAGTCGTGCTCAATGTTTGCCTGGAGTTTTTAATCCCTCCTTGTGACTCTCAGACTACTTGGGAAGAAGAAATGGGCCAGCCTTTTTTTTTTTTTTTTTTCTGAATATGGAGGCCATTTGCACCATGTTGTCAAACGTTATTACTCGCTGGGGTGGAATCAGCTAGATAGGACACAGGCCTGAGAGGGCAGCATGTGACTCCTTATCCCTGTCCCCTTTCCTCCTTCTACAGAAAATATGACCCTGTTCTGACAGCTTAGGTCTGATTAAGGGGCTTGGAGCCCACAGATGGCACAAAGCCTTTGGAACTGGAATATGGTGGGGTGCCTAATTCCAAATGAAAGGACACACAACAAATCCTTAATCTATTGGGAGCTGATTGGGACAACTGTTCTTCATACAGCAGCAGCTTGTATTTAGACAGTGCCTCATCACATTTATTTTTACAAGAGAGATTAAGCTAATTTAAGAGCATTAAGGAAAACTGCCTTCAATTATTACTGTTAATTGTTTCTTGCAACTGTAAATACAGTTCTTTGCCTGTTGCCATTTGAAAATTGTAGAATTAGACAGTGCTCCTGCAATGTATTTGCAAGCTATTTGCCATAGCTTCAACTCTTACTGACAGCCTGCTGAAGATTTACTCCAGGCACGGGGTATAACCGCATTGCAGGATTGCTGTTGTACAGTGTTACACCTGGAGTGAAAGATCATTTTTTTACAATGCAGGATACAAGTACTTGCAAAAGAAATGAGAGTGAGTGGTATTCTGTAATTGTAGGCTTCTGGTTTTAAAACTAGACTTTGGTCTTTTTCCTGGATGCTCAGCTCTTACAAGGGGGATGCTAAAGAGGCTGCTACAGATGTCAGTCTGCTTCAGGAAGCTTGTTAGTACTCCAGCAGGATCCAGAAATCCCAGAGCCAGGATTATGACTTCATTGCCTGGTGTCTGTGCAGAGATAATATGAGAATGTGGTCCTTGCCTCAAAGAGTTTGCTTCCTCAAATGATGAGAAAACAAGCGTATCTTGAGGGGGAATGTGAGAAGGCACATGGATGCTTGTAAATTTGATTAATTATTCCTATTTAATAAAGATTTAATAAACTGATTGGAAAGCATCTCCAATGCTCCTTGCCTGATTACTGTGTCTTACAGAAAAACTTAACCACCTGGAAGCTGGTTGGGTGCTAGAGCAGTAATACACTACTGACAGTTTATAAAGCAGAGTTTCAGGACTGTATACTTCTCTAGTCATACACATCAAATGAGCTACAAGACTAATCTCTGTCAGGAGTGTGGCATGGAAATGACAGAGACCTGTGTATCTGTAGAGTTTCACCATGGAGAAAGGGTCTCAGCTGCTCTGATAAACTTAAATTTGGGGTGGAGGAAAGACCATGCCAAAATCAACTAAGCTTTCAGGGTGTAACTGCATGTGAAACAGTTCCTTAAAGCCTTTGCATTTAAGAGAAATGACCATCTCTTGTTTGAATGAAAGTATGTTTCCATATGTGATCTATATGTTAAGTCTTGCACAGATACATTTAATCAGTTTTGGAGCTCAAAATGCAGAGTATCAAAAAGAAATAGTAGTAAGGTACTGGTTTTGTCTGCCTTGAGCTTATTTTTAAGCGGATTGAAGAAAATGACTTTCCAAAGATAGATTCATGGTTGGTCTCGTGTAGGGTCTTGCTTATGATGTCAAGACTTTCCCTGAATGCAAAGCATTCCTCTGCTGAACTATGTATGCATAAGTAGTGAAATCCGATTAAGGCCAAAAAGCAGGTTTGTCTGCTACTGCTCCAGGCTGGCATCTGCTGCAAGTGGTTTTTAGAGTTGTTTTCCTTTTAATGTTGTGCTCTTTCAGGACACAAGGAAAATCCTATAAATCTTCCTATCTTTCAGTTATTCTGGGTCACAGAGAGGCTCTTCCTTGAGTGTTGTGTGACCAACTGCTCTGATTGGCAAAGAGCACATAGAAGATTGAGACGTTAAGCAGAGAGTATAGTACAAGATGATTTAATCCTTAATTTGCAGACTGTTCAGTCTGAGGTGTCCAATTCTTTCTCAGTGCATACACACAGTAGGGTTAGATTCTTAGCATAGTGTGTCATAATCCTGCCCTGTTTTTCAAATTATTAATGCAATTACAGTTTTTGAAACTATTTTCAAATTCTGTTTAAAGATGAGTCCAAAGGAATTGTTACTGATTGAGCCTCTAAAATTTTGATCAGCACCATTATAATGCTTATAAATTAAGCTCTGGCTCTACTTTCTGCAAAGGCATTTGCCATACTACTTGGGTCATCTAAATTACTAAATTTTCTAAAAATTCAACTCATTGATCAAGTGATCAGTTCCACTCATTGAAAAATACTGTTGTTCTTGTGATAGTTAGGAAACAAGTCTTGTTTCCTCTCTTGCTCACTTCATTTTTTCTTTAATGAAGTTATTTATTACTTCAGTAAAAAAAAAAAAAAAATCAGGAAGAGGAGTAATGTGAATATGGAGAACCACCAGATCTTCACTGTCAGTCTCTTCGGTGCATTACACATTTACACGTCAGTGTCTAGTCACTCCGTTCTATATATTCATATACTGAAAAGCACACATTTGGGCAATACTATCTTGGCCACCTATGTCATGGAAGCACTCCCATTGTCCTAACACCAGATCTTTCTTGTGTCTTCAGTCTGTCAGGAAACAGTCTGGGAGGTCTTCAAGACATTCTGGGATAGACTGCCACAGCGAGAAGAATATCACACCTGGATGAGCCTGTGTGAAGAGGGAACGATGAGTATCTTCGAAATAGGCATGAACTTCAGTCAGTCTGAGGAGCACCGGAGTCTGATTGTGAAGGTAAGTGCAGCACCTGCTTGGTGTTTTCTCAGAAGGAAGGGCATAATGTCCCACTGCAACATGCAGCTTGGTGTATTGCACACAGTGACATTGTGGAGCTCTTGGATCAGTAGTTCTGGGGTTGCTTTCAAAAACAGCTTTGTAGCTGATGTGATGGAGGGAAAAGCAATGATAATGAAGAGAATGTTGTCTTCAATAAGTATGTTCCTGACAAGTAGATGATGTCTAGACCCCTCATCTGAAAAGGCAACATGACATGAGATGGGCTGTGGTGCATTGACCCATGGCACATAGCAGACTTCCTGCTCTGACCTGCACATGGAGATGCCTTCAGTCCAAATAGCACCTAGAAGCAGGAAGTTCTGAGGTGTATCTCTGATACTATTAAGATATATGGCAAAATTACCTGTTTGATGTCTTATGTTGCTGTAGGTTTCTGATGTCTGCGTACTGCAGCCTGATGGAAATGAGTGTGGCTAAAAATATAAGAAGATTTTGTGTCATTTGAAGGCAACTAATAACATTGGCACCATGGGGGAGTTGCAGAGGTTAAAATCAGAGTATGAGTGTAAAACAATTTAGTAAAAAAATTGCTGAATATCATTGTAAGTTTTCTGTCATTTCAGTTGAAGCAAGCTTATTTTAGTCTAAAGTAAATAAAAGGGAAGCCTATCTCGAAGTATAAAGTGTTTTTTCAGGAGTTTCTGAATTTTAAAAGCAAGTGCTTGTCTTTGTACACATCTAAGATACATATTATATCTATGTAAATTTCTCTGCATAACAGGCTGTCTTTGTATTCTGTAGTTTATGGAGCTTCAAGATTACAATGTCTTCTATTTTTGCAAGCTAACAGATGAGTAGTTTTACGAAACCTACGATGTGTCTTAGAAGTATGATCTTGTAGAATCAGTAACGTTCTGCTAGTATGGATGTGCTGAATTTCTTCCTTTTCCTGCTTTTTTTTATGGACTCCTATGCTAGGAATGTGCACTAGGGAATACAGTTATGAAACTGTATAGTGGATAATGGAGAGAGGTTTACTTCTCTGAGCCTGAATGTCAGTCTTCCCAGGTGGATGCTAGTCAAAGGTTGCCTCTGTGATAGCTGACGGTAGTGTCGTGCTTAGAAGACTTTGCAAAAAGATGAAGGTAAATAAAATACACAGGAACTCTTTGTGTGCACAGTGAATGTATTGTTGCTTTATGTAAGATTTGGCAGTGACATGATCTATAATGGGAGACTATTAAAAGAAACCAAGATGATTCTTGGAAGCAAGATAATGCATCCAGCTCCCCACTGCTGCTTTATCTGACTGCACTGTAATGCTGAAGGGCCATACCCCAAAAGGTAAAGTGCTCTGTTTGATTTATTCATATGGCTTACGTGTAATTTGGGTTTCCTTTCTCCTGTAGATGGATAAGTTCCCTTCAGCATTGCAGTAGTGTGGAAAAAGACTGTCCTTTTATCTGCTTTCAGCACAGTTAGTAAAAGGTGACAGTTGTTGGGCTGATTTGATGGGCGACTAGTCTGTTGAGAGGGTTGAATGCTGTCACCACTGTGCTCAGCATAAAATGTCACAGATTTATTGGGTGACTTTTTATTTTTTGTGAAATAAAACCCTGAACTCAATTTATATTTGAAACAAAGACTGAAGGCAAGAACATTCTATCTCATCCCCCTGTCAGCTAGCTTCAGAAGATCTGATGGTGTATTTTTGAATACATAGGTTAGAGTGTGGATTTAATTGCTAACTCTAGCACTGACTCACTGCTTCTGTATGTGCTCATGTACAAAGTGTCTGTCAGTGTGTGAAACCCCTCTTAAGCAGCTCTGAGAACATTAAGTCCAAACAGACGCAGTGGTTGTGACTGATTTTAAAAGCATTCTTCCTCTTAGTTGCTTGTTCCTATCTAATCTAGTGGTAAGAGCTGGGCTCAGCCTGTGGGAGCAAGCACATTTTCTAAAGCACTGTGTCCTACCCTCTTATTCTTTCCACTTTCACCAGCTAAGTTGACCAAGTTGTATGGCTAAGCCTTTCTCTAACTTGTGGGAAAGGTTTAGAGCTTGTTGATTTGTTTTTTTCATGGTCAGCTGTTACCACTTTTTTTTTTTTTATTGCTTAGGTTTGGTCTATGAAATGCTGAGCACTTCTCACCAAAAGGCTGCTACCATTTTACAGCGTGCACAGCACCCTGTAGCCTGCATGTGTGATACTGTGAATGATCCATACTTTAAGGTTCTTAAAAGAAAGACTCACTTCTGCCTGCCACCATATAAGTACAATGTCTGTGGTTGGCAGTAGTTCTTTGGCCATTACATGCCTTGTGTTTGGTGGTAGTTCTTTGTCTGACCATTACATGCCTTATTAAATACCACTTGTTTCTAATCTTTCTCTGCTCTCCAATGTCTGTGAATCTTCTATGGTTAATTTCAAGAGGTTAGCTTAGAGGCCACAGATGATCAAAGTATTTCTGCTTTTTTTTTTTTAGTATATATTTGGTATTACTGCCACAGCATTGGTCTGCTACCTCTTTTGTGCATGTTGGCAGTTTCTGGAAGTCTTATTCTAGAGTGTCATTCTGTCTTACCTTTTGGTAGATAGCAATATGAAATTCAATTCTTAAAGTCACTTTATTAGCCTTTGATCTCTGGTTTTATTTCTTACCCTTTCTTCTAATCTCTGGTAGTCACTGTCACACCTACAGATGTTGTAATGTCAGCTCCAGCATCACTTGTTTTATGTGAAGAGAAATTTGATTTCTCTTGCTGAGACACTTTTTTTACTGGCTATCAAATGGAGCTTAGACCAGCTCTGGCCCCAGCTCTCATATTGTTGTTTGTGGTTTTGTGGTGTGGTGGTTGTGGTGTGTTTTTTGGTTTTTGTTTGGTTTTTTGTTTGTTTGTTTTGTTTTGTTTGTTTTGTTTTGTTTTTTTCAGGGAAAATGTTTAGTCTCTTGAGAGTCTGTCAAAAAAAATTGACTAATTGGATGGAGGTTGAGGCATACATAGCTGGAATTAGCTCTTTTGCCATCAGGTGGTTTCTACTGGGAGGGGAGGTGTGCCTCAGAAGGTGATGCTTTTGCTGTTCTGTAATAAGCAAGGTTGCGTGTTATACAGCAATATATAATACATATACTAATGTTTCATCAGATTCTTAAAGCAAATCATTTGTCATATTTTCAGAAGGAGCAAATGAACGGATTAATTCCAACCAAAAAAATAGTTCAAATGTTACTATTTTTTTCTGCAAAACTTTTTCATTTTATTTTCTGTGTGACCAAGTTAAAAGAAAGTACTTGACTTAGGAAAACTACTAACTACATAGGAAGACTACTAACCTAACTAATTTCTTTGGATATTAAGTGGGTTTACAAAGTGTGGGATTACATGTTATCTCAATTTCTTTTAAAATCTTGTTAGAAATGGAAAAGGAGAAGGGAATTCTAGTCCAAAGGGAAGTTTTTCTTGCAGTGTACTTCATATAAACCTTCCTTCGTATATATTAACTCAGTTTGCATTCCTTACTGTGTAGCTGTATTTCAGAGTGAGTATGACTCTCTATTAAATGCTATGTCCTTATTCATCCCATTTCTGTCGTCATTGTACACTTTGGGACGTGTGTGGCTAGAATTCTGATATTGCCAAAACTTGCCTGGACTCTGCCCTGTGACTGTGGCCATATTCACGCTTGTGCTAAATAAATTTTGAACAGTCCAGGAGGGGAGAAATGCAAGCAAAAGTAACAATTTTCCCCAGAAGCTTTGTACTTTTTGCTATGAGACTGAAGCACTGCTGCCCAGTCAGTGGAGATAATCATTGTGACCTTTCTGTTCTTGAAAATGCTTAAAGCAAGCAGAGAGGCCAATCAACTTTCATAACTTTGTCATGGATCTGTTGGTTGGTTAATTTAGGGCCATTTTTAATTCAAGAATATCCTGAAATGATGTTTTATAGTTCCTGGAGAATTCAGGATATTTAGGGTTTACTAAGACTCTAATGAAAGATGTAGGTAGGTAGACCCTTATCTTTCCAATTCAGAGTAGAATCTCCTTCCTGAGTCCATAGCAAAATGCAGCTTAAAGCATGATACTGCAGTGCTCCCATCATAAAGTTCTGTCTGCATCCCTCTTTTCCAGTGTGGGCATTTAATTGAGCAAATCTATCCTTTATGCCAGGTTACATGTTCAAATCTCCATTTCTCCAAATTTCAATCAAATTTCAGAAAATAAAGTTTTAATGAGTTGCTGTTCATTGTAGATCTGATGACAGTCTACAACAAAGTATGCTGAGAAAAGCTTTCACGAGAAACGAAGAAATAAGGGAGCTTCATAAGAAATAAGGGAGCTCTGTTCTGTTCTTGGTGATGCCTGTTGATAGGACAAGGGGTAATGGGTGGAAGCTGAGGCATAGGATGTTTCACATAAACATAAGGAGAAATTTTTTCACTGTGAGGGTGACAGACACTGGAACTGGCTGCCCAGGGGGGTTGTGGATTCTCCCTCTCTGGAGATGTTCCAAACCCGCCTGGACGCATTCCTGTGTGATCTGTTCTAGATGACCCTGCTCTGGCAGGGGGTCTGGACTGGATGATCTTTCGAGGTCTCTTCCAGCCCTTGACATTCTGTGATTCATGTAGCTCTAAGTCACTGAGCAGATAGATACTCAGCTATACCTGCTGAAGGTGTATATACAGCCTCATCTGTAAAACAAAGCATATCTGAACAGCATTGGGCAAATGAGAGGTGACGGCACGGACTGGATCATGAATCCTTACCAAACGAAGCAGGTCTGTGAAAAAAAAAAATAAATTCTTCCGTTGTCTTCATTTAAGCCAGTGTCAGATTTTCTTCACCCCCTTTCTTATCCCCATGCTTACTACTTTCTATTGCCTTTGGCTCTTTCTTTTTGCATTTGCAGGTTTCAGCCTCTTCTAACTTAAAAACAAACCAAAAAACAACAGACCTTCACCACATATGTTTAAATAGATTGATTAGCTCCAGTTGTTTCTGCCAGTCTTGTCTCATCTCCCTTTCATCTCATAAGTTCTTTCTGTGCGAATTTTCTCTGGTTATTCTCCCCTAGTTCCAGCCTAAAGCTTCAGTTTGAGTCTGTCTTTAACACCTGGCACAGCACAGAAGCTGTCAGCCATGAAGCCTGTGCTCATGTCTCTCCTGTTGGAGCTCAGAACTGATGCTTCATCCTTATCATCCTTGTCTGATCAGCTCATGTACTTTACAAATCTGTAGTTCTTTTTTGTTTTCCCTGTTTTGCACTTTGTTTCTGCCTAACACACACTGAAGAATCATTTCTATGTTGAGAATTCACCTTTGCTGTGGAGCTGATTCCTCCTGGACAGACTGGACCCTTAGCCTGTTTCTGACACCTTTCTGTGGATCTCTAGCCTTCATTTCAAGTTGGACATGGTTGAAACAATTTGTGTTCCACTAAAATTATCCTGCTATCTCTTCACTCACTGTAGACCATATTTGCCTTATCTTTCAGGGCTGTGCCTCAGTGTACTGCTTTCCATCCTGGCCTTTACCTCCAGCTTCAGTTCTGGACATTGTCATCCATTTCCTTGAATTCCCTCAGTGATTTGACCTTGCCTCCATGAGAGCGTGGTTCTGCTGGACACTGTATTAGGGAATCAGAACAGGCAGAGAGAGAAGAGTTTCTTGGTATGGCTTTCCCGTTGGAAATGTCTACACGTGGGTTAAATCAAACATGCTTGGTACAGTCCTACACAGACGGATTAAACTAATATGAGATTATTTAAAATCTCCTTGACATTTCCTCCACCTTTTTTTCCTACCTGGAATTATCTCCAAGATATTTTGTCTTCAGTGCATAATGATCATATCTTAGGATCAGACAAGAGTATCCTATATAAGTGCTTTTCTGCAAGGTCACAAGTTTGATAGAATCTCATCCATCCAGTCAGTACTGTATGTGATTTGTGCTATTGTGGTACTGTGGTTTTAATGCTATGGACTCTTATTAATTCATGGTAATTTTGCATTATATAAAAAAACCTGTGCCCTGTTGAGACAGGGAAGCACTAGTGCAACTGACACAAAATTCAGGGGAAAAAGGTACATATTTGCCATGAAATTAAAATATGGCAGTGCTTGCCCCCACTCCAGACTGGAATTCAAATTAGACATTTAAGAGTGAGGAAGGAAATTACACTACAGACTATTGCAGACCAGCCAGCTTTATAGTAGGGGGATGCTTCATTTTCATATCCTCAGCTGAAAAATCCCCAAATGTTTAACATTATAAAAAACAAGTCTTGTTTCAGTCTATAGGACTGATCCAAAATATGTGAATCTGTTTTTCAGCCATCTGTAGATAGTAAGAAACTGAAGACTTGTTATTGAGATCATACTTTCTGTTTGAATTTACTGTACAACCTAAGATTCTACCTGTGACATAAAGCTGAAAGATTATGATCATTTCTTGCAAACTATGCATTGGCATATGGCTTTTAATGGATGACCGATAATTCTTTGATCAACTCATTTGTATTTTACAGTTCATGCATTTTTGCTTGGTTTTTTTGTTTGTTTTACAATAGCCTCACAGCATTGTATAGCAACCAAATGCAAGGGTGACAATCTTTACCATTATTTCTTAAAGCTGCTATTGAATCCAGTGGAAGATTTTGTCTGAGAAAGCATGGTGAAAAGTCAGGTCATTTAAACAGTTATTTAAAGCATGTAATCCTTAAAAGTTATTTGATTTCACAAAAGATGTGATTTGCAATGAAGAGAGTAGTCTGTCCTGAACTAGGTGAATTAAGGGATAATCTAGCTGTCCTACACATAGGCTGTCATTCAGAGCCAATCATACAGTATTAAGCTTTGCTAGTTACCTATAAAATTGGATGACAATTTAGTAATTTGATGCCTTTTAAAAAATGTAGATGTTGAGACAATGTGTCATGCTTTTTATTCTAGTCTTTGCCATTAAAAATCTGGCATTTCAGGTTTGATTCTTTTAAATACTTCTGGTTATTTATCAAATAGAAGACTTCACATTGGTGAAGTCCTGAAACCTAGGCTCAGGAAAGCTGGGTGCCACCAGCTCCTCAGGCTGCCCTGCAACGTATCTTTGGCCAAGACCCCCTCATTGGGAGGTGTCTCTGTTTCCTTGCTCTATGAATTGATCAGGACTATGCTGACCTCTGCTGTCAATGGCCTTTGTGGACCAGTGAGTAAAGGTGCTGGGTACGGACTGCCAGGCGGTATTAAAAAGTTGTGTGGAACCCTAATAACTGAGTTTGGTTTTTATAGCTCCTACAAGCTGTCTTGACTGACTGTGGAAGAAAGTATCTTTTTCTAATGAACACTTTTTATTATATGGGCTAATACTTGTCTATAATTTTTCAAAAGCTTGTACAGAGGCAACCAATCTCTATTTCATGCATGTTTCAGTGCACTGAGAGCGCAGAAAGCTGAGGTCAAACACTGTATGAAGCAGGATAATGACCACTTAAAATTGGATGTCCAGTACAATTTTAGTGTCCCTGAGTTAGTTTTCACAGTAGGCTACCAAGTCTTGCTAGTTTCTTTGCCACTTACAACAGGTCTCGCTATCTCTTAGTTTTTCATAGTCAAGTATTTCTAAATACTTCAGTTAATGGACTTGTACAATGAAAGTTGGACAAAGGACTTGCTGAAAAGACAACTGACTGGAATTAATATTTTGGCAAGTCCTTCTCAGGCTGATAACCAGGCTGCCTGCAGTTCTAGTTGTAATTGCACTTAATATTCACAGATGTCCTGGAAAGAGGAAAAAGACAGTCATTGGTGTGGCTCCAAATCAATAAAGACTAAACTTCTACACTTTAGAAATGCAAGTGAAGTGACTGAGTGGGCTAACCTGCTCAAAATATCTCTTTTGTCTTTACGCCCCTCCTGCACAGAAAGAATCATCAAGGTATCTTAGAATGACAGTCCTTAAGTTGCTAAATACATCTGGGTGTTCTGCAGAGAAGTTTTCCAAGTGGAAATAGTATGTGTTAAGTTTATTGTAATTTAAACTTGAAGTAGATATAGGTTGAGTTTTTAGCAAAAATTGATTATGAAAAGAAAGCTAGACCAATAAACCACAAAAAAACCTTTCCCCCTAAACCAGAGACAGACAGAAATTTTGTGTCTGGACAATATTGGTACAAGAGCAGGATACAGCATTATTCCTCAACAGCTATCATGCTGCAAATTGCTCAGAATCTCCTCCACTTCTTGTGGGGTTCCTCCCAGAAACTCCCATGACTCCTCTCTAGAACTAAAAGCACTAATACCACCAGAATTTTGATGAGAAATTGTGAACTGTGTAGCCCTGCCTTAGTCTTTATACACCACTAAATGAAAAAAATGTCATCCCTGTCACTTGTATAACTATAAACAAAGTCATCAGACTAATCCTGCTATGTTAATTTAAGCTGTAATTCTACCTTCAAAAATATGGTTTTAAATCTATAGAGAAGTAGCAGAAGTAATACTGTATTTTTGCTAAGACAGCTTGCTTAAAAAGATCTTCTTGCTAGCTTCTTATTGCATGCCATTGCTAGGTGAGGCAACATTGTTCCCACAGAACAATGCGGGAAAATGCAGAAATGCAGGGCATCTTCTGATAAAACTAGTGCTCTTTACAGTGCCTGTTAGTGAGTTTCAGTTGCATTTTGTACATGTAGGATGCGTTTTCTCTTCACCAGTGTCTTTTGAATTCAAGCACATAAACCACAAGAGAATTGCTTTGTCACAGGAGAGGAAACAAAGTGGTATAAAATGCATTTCAATTCCTTTCACCTTATGATACTCAAATATACTTAGGATTTGTTTGTTTGTTTTCCAGAAACTGTCCTATACAAAGGAAGCAATGGGCAGGTGAGTATCTGTGTTTGCCTTGTGTTTTATTCTCTCTGGAGACAACAGCAAGGCTGAGTTGTGACATTTTGTAACCTTTTCCCTTTTTCTTGTCAGCTCCTGCACTGATTGGTCATGTGGGTAAGTAATTCTCACTTTCTGAAGGCTCCTGCTGCTGGTGTTGATTTGTGCCCTGAAGATGAACAAAAGTCACCTTTGTGCAAAAGGGCACGTAGAAAAGTGTGGTGGAGAAATCCTGTGGTTCTTGCATGTGAAACTCTGTCCTGGCACACTTGGCATTCTCAAAATACCTCAGCAAATCTGGGGCTTGTACTTCTGCTTAAGAATATCTTCACCTTGTTGACATTTGGGCACAGATGCAGGCTATTTACCTGAAGAGGTTTAGTGGGAGAAATCTATTCTGGGAAAGAGATGTGGCCATAGTTACTTGTGTTAGTGTTCCGGTTACCCTGTGAACCTTTCCCAAAGGCTTTAAGGTAGTTCTGGTTATCATTGCAAAAAGTGAAAAAGTGGAATGCTTTTTTATAAAAACTTTTGAGAGATGTGCTCTAAAACAGTTACAAGGGAATTGGCTGCCTGGGCTCCTCATGCTTTTAACAAGGGAATAAAAATGAATATTAGTCTGAATCTTGGCATCCTTTTATGAAAGCAAATCTGAAACTGATCTGCTATTTTCATGTCTTTTTTTGAATGGAAAGGAAAACCAGTTCAAATTATGATTACACCATTCCTATTCAGACCTTAATCTTAAACTGTTATTTTTAGAACAATTCAAACCCAAACAACTTAGTGCTGAACTCATCTGAAAAATTGGCAGGTTCAGTTCCCATAAAGCTGTGATAAATATGAATAATTCATTTACTGGGAAGAGTAACCACTTAAAAGACTTTAAAAAAACCCAAACAACTTCCCAGATTAGGTATCCCCATAATGATTTTATAACTGCAACATTATATATAAAATTACTAACAGGAGACATCACGGGCAAAAGTGATTCCTAAGAAATCGTTTTTTTCTCTGTCCTGTTGAGCTGAACATTCATCTAACAAGAACAGTTCAGAACTGTCTCTGTTGAGAATGCAACATTAGCCAATATTTTATGTTTTTCAAAGAGGAGAAAGAAAAACAAACAAACAAACCCAAAACCCACAACGCTCTTGTACTTGTAAACTTTGTGGTATGACTCTTTCTCAGTAGCATCAGTCATTCTCTAGACTGGTTCTTTACATGAATACAACCACATCTTATTTGTCAGAAAACATGCATTCAGAGTTACAGTTATCCCAGCATAAATGCTGAAGACTCTGAAAATATTTCTCTTTCTGAAGAAGTTTGAGTTGGAAAACCTCCTGTATCCCTCTATGATTATTCAGGAAATCTAGTAAATGTAGAGCTATATGAGAGGAATTCAAATCATTAATCTAGAGTCACTGTACACACTGGGCTAAACAACGTAACAATGTTAAAAAGCCCAATATTTGATTGAAGGGTGGATCAGAGTAATTAATGTTGTATTTGTACAAAAGCCATCTTATCGAGTATTTGTGACTGCTATAGAAGAGGTTCCAGTAGACAATTGGCAAGCTTTACCCAACTCAATTTACTGTGGGGTTGTATTGCATCTCTCTCAAAAAATACTTTGTTTTTATCCCAGTATATATTGCTTCAGATTGTTTATAGCTTTAGGATGGGATCTTTGTTATCATCATCAGTTTAAACTCTGGTTTTACTACAATCTTATCTATGTTGTTGTTTGTCTTGTGCTTGGTTATGATAGTGTTTTATAGTATAATGAAAGTGATACAGGACTGAAGCAGTGAAATAGAAACAGGCAGATTTGCTGTGGATAATGGAGCATCAGGAAATCAATATAAATTATTTTAGCAATATTAAAAAAACTCAAACTTATTCTAAAGGCCTTCTGGACATCTTAGAGCATTCATGGTTTAAAATGTGAAGTTTGTAAGCCAGGGTCATATAAAAACAAGGCCATGATTGGCTGTCATGGGTAGAAGATGTCTCATCTAACTTTAGATACCTTCCATCAAGAGTAGTGAGTAAGCCATCATTATTACTTCCTGCAGAAATGTACTAGACCTCCCAGTACACATCACAATAAAATTATGACCTTTTTAAAACTTTCTCTGAGTCAGAGTAAGTACCCAACCTAGGATCACCCCCAATCCCTAAGGCACGGTTGGGAAATGGAGCGTTAAGTCCCTCCTGCACAGAAGGAGATGTGAATGCCGTTCTGCCACGTCCTGGGCAGTGCTGTCATTGCCTGCTGGCCCACATGGGAGGCAGGCTCAGTGCAAGGCAATGCTGTGTTTTGAATGTGGCTGTCTCATCACTGACCTCTACCCTTGTGTCAGAACTGGGATCTGTCCTTGATCTCGTGTCTCAAGGGATAGCAGGACTTTCCTAAAGCACCAGCTTTGGATATCTAGATGAGATGCTCAGGTGAGGCTGCCACATTGCCAGGGAAGGACAGGCTTCTGCAGAGGATGCCTTGAAGCAGGAGTCAGGCAGGGGTGCTCTGACTTCTCCTCTTGTGAACTCCACTTTCCCTGTTGTATGTACAGAAACTGTAATTTCAGTTTGGAGGCCAAGCCCTAGACATATTTCTGTCTGTTTTCCCACTGATAAGAACATAGGAAATTTTGCAATGGGTTAATTTTCTAGAGCATAGCCCAGGCACAAGAAACTAAAGTGGTGTTTTCTTTATATGACCATTGAACAATAATTTTTTGCTGTGAAACAATTGTTTCTGTGAAATGATTTCTTAACTTGGGGCTACTCTTGGAAGACAGGCCCTTAGTATCTGTTGGTTATTTTAATTACACTACCTTTCTAGATCAGAGCAAAACTGTGCTGAAAGCTATAAACAGCTGTAGAATTGAAGCTGTGACTAATTAAATACATCTCATATAATCCTAGATCTAAACACCATGTCTCTCTCTAGCTGTAAAGAGCCATTTTTAGCTAGTTAAGTGCTAGGATGGTTTTAGTATAGCCTACAGAAAGGTGGCTTGTACTTGTGTAATTTACTTCCCAGAATAACTCACAATCCAGCATTACTAACAATTACGTAAGAGCAGGATGAAAGTTTGTTCCCATAAGGCTAGTGCATGCATTCATGTAGGTTAAATGCTCAGCTAGCCTGGCCTTTTAAGGAACTCAGGGATTAAACTAAGCACCACTGAGGAGAAAAACTCAAAGGAAAAGTAATATATGGGACATAATCCAGGTGTGTATAGAGTAGCCCAGTGGACGTTGTACAATTTTGTCCCCGGTTGGAAGTGTGGAAGCACTACATCAGCCAAAGGCTTCTAATGATTGCTTTATTCAGTAGGCCACTGGGACTTTGCATAATGAATTTTGTTCTCTTAATATTGGAGTATGTCTCATGAGAATAGGGCAGTTGGTTTTTTAATAATTCCTGGGGAGTCAAAAGATAAATCTTGAGAATCAACCAGAGGCAAAGCACAAAATTGCTGCAGTAGAAAACTAGAGAGCTTTTCTGTCATAGCCTTGCTTGAGTGCTGAATGTACAATAATATACTGAAGAAAAGATAAGGAGTATGGGATATTTGAAAAGAATTAATATAATGCACTGCTTTTTTACTTCTTCAGAAGTGGCTGTTAGTGTCAAATGAACTAGAGAAGCATGTGTCCTTTCTGACTAGTACTTGCTGATTCTGGATCAAATCAGTCACATTAAATCATATCTGGACCTCCTTTGTTCTGTCTCTCTTTTCTCCTTTGAAATACATTGGCAAATTTAGGATCTGTATTTTATCAGTGGTGGCAGCAGTGCTTGATAATGTATCATCAACTCAAATTTTGTACCATTTATCTAAATTTATTTCATGAAAGAAAAATAGTCTGTCTTCTGGGCTGGGATAATTTCAACAGTTCAGCTGTTCTACCTGAAGTGTAGTAGAAACATAATGGAGCAAATAAGAAAGGTTAGTCCTGCGTTAATTAAAGCCAAAAGAGGTCAAAAGTCAAGAACGACCTAAATGAAAATTAAGATAAATGCAAGTACAATTTAAAAATAAAAGCATCGGAATACAAGAGTCAATACTCTTGCATTCTGTACTTGCATGAAAATACTTAAGACATCACATATTTACTTAGTTCAAGGACATGTGATTTAAATATTTAAAAAGGAGAAAAATCAAACTATAAAATGGTCTTCCCTTCATTGTGCAATATGAGCATTGAAATAATAATGTTTAAGAAAAAGAAATTCTTGACAGAGCAAATTAGACTTTACAACATTCAAATTGATAAACAAGAGTATCGGTCATTGATAAACTGACAGATGTCCAGAACGTGTAGTACAAATCTAAAGATGTTACCTTCTTCAAGCACAGACCTGAATTTGTGTTAGACCTTGAAGAGTAATGTAGAGAAAAATGTAAGCTTTAATACCTCCATAAAATTTCATGGGAGGTGAAATGTTATCACTGATGCCCCATTTAACAGGTTCAAAGTGGTATTTTTCCTTAATACAGTATGGCTGCACATAAAGGACTTGTTTAGGCCCTACAGTTAGAGTCAATAGGACTCTGTATGCTTTAGTGAACTGGAACCTATTGAGTCTTTTCCTGACATGACTGATGTCCCACAGAAGTACATACCATGGGGTTTGAAAAAGGGGAATATAGTACGCTGTATTTGTGAGCTATGTGTGCTGTATTAATACATATAGGCTGTCCACAAGCAGTGTTTGCTTCGGATCAACTTCTGAGACCTTTATGGGTCTTGTCTCACAGCTGCTTAGATCCTGCATGATCTGAAACTGGTTGTTTCTGCCAAGGAAACACAGTGCATTGTTGTTTGTTCTGCTTCTTAGACATCTGCTTGTGTATGTGCCTTCCTGCTTTTCCATACATATGTGTATGTTTTTTATGTTTTGCTTACTGCTCAGCCAAGGTGATCCAGGGAATCACTCATGCAGGTAGGACAATAGAAATTATGTTTTGTGTGTGTTTCCCAGATTCATAGTAAAGTCTTGCTGGACTATAGTCCCTCCACCTGGAGTGGCTTACTTGTGTAGGTATAGTTAAAAATAAAGCCTGGGTCCTGGATTAATCCTGGGTCAAATAAAAATCCCTTATGTTTTAAATAGTGTGACCGAAGGGAAATTTGAATCTGTATTTACCTCAAAGAGCAGTATTTTTAGACAAATCAGTATATGCGTTGTCATGTGCATTTTGAGTGACTTCCTTAGAGATACCTAGTACTGTTGCTGTTTTTTTCTGGAGATTAATAAAGTGGGCATTTGGAAGAAAAAAAAAGTTAAGGGGAAGTAGAAGGCAAAAAGAAATGGATGCAAAGACAAAGCAAGCCTCACCATTCTGGTAAAGCAATGAGAAAAACAACATTCCACATAATGTTGATTATAGCACATTTTATTAAAACAGTATTTTTATCCTCCTGAGAAAAAGTGGTAACTTTTAATAGGACCAAATTTGGTAATTGACTGGTCTTAGTTGGTTAGATTGATTAGGGTTTTAATAGGTGCTATTTAAGTCCTTGGCTTTTAATTTTCAGCCAGCCGTGAGCTGGCATTTTGTCAGAAAATTGGTTAGCTCTTGGGGGCTTGTTTTAAAATGGCTGTAAGAATCTATTACCTGGCCTTGACAAAGAGCATGGCCTGTTACTGCTTAAGGTGATGGGTCTGCCATGCTGTAAGTGACAGCTGCCTTTATTCTCACATTCAACACTCTCATGGTTGCCTTGTGGCCCAGTTTGGCCTGTGGTTGCCACCATGTAGCTAACCCACTGCCTAAGTTGACCAAGTTACTAATCAAAGCACCGTGTTAGAGAACTGCTGCTCATTTCAGTCAGTGACAGAGTCCTCTGGGACCTTTGAAACTTGGGGAATTTTATTTTGATACATCTATAACCAGTAAGGTCATCTAAAATTAGCACTGTGCTCTAGAAAGCTAATCTTAGGCTTTTCCATTTGCCAAATGCTTCTCTTTCAAAAGCATGATCTATACCATAGACCTGTTTCTGTGTCTACTTTGAGGATTCTTCCTTTAAAAATCCAAGCAACTGAGTTAAAATTGATCTTGTGGATATGTTGGCAAACACAGCTGTACTACCCAGGTACTGGCGTGGGGGGCTGCAGGGCGGACTCTGTGTGAGGAGAGGCAGGGGCTGCCCTGAGCTGGGCAGCCAGTTCCAGCTGACTTCAGCCACCCCCACCCCCCAGAGCATGGCTGAGCCCTTCAGTCATGGTGGTGGTGCCTCAGAGAAAGTGTGTGTCCAAATGTGCAGTGTGAGGGAGGAGCAGAGAACAAATAGTATGAGGAAACTGAGGTGTAGGGAACACCAAGATTAAAGGTGGAAGAGGTGCTCCATGACAGAAAAGGTATTCCCTGCAGTCAAGAGAGGACTTGAGCTGGAGCAGGTAGACATTTCCTGAAGGAACTGCTGTCCCTGCTGAGCCTGGGAAAGGGTGGAGAACAGATAATGTTTCAATGTTTGTTTCTCACTTCCCCAACCTATTTAAATATGCAGTAAGTTAATTTAATTTTCCCCAAGTTTAGTCTATTTTGCTCATGGAGATAATTGGTAAGCAATGTCCTTATTTTTATCTTGACTCAGAAGCTTTTTCATCTTATTTTCTCCTGTCTTCTAGAAAAGAGGAGAGAGTGGCTGGGTGGGCATTTGGCCCTTAGATGAGTCTAACCCACCACATAACTGGGTGCTCAGTTCAGTTGGTCAAATAGTCATTTAGGCCCTTTTGAGGTGCCCTAAGTTACAGGACACATCTGCAGAATGATGGCAGGGATGACATGGGATCTGTGGGTGACCTGTGCCTCCTGGGGCAGCAGCTGGAGATCAGGAATGCCTATACACCTCTCAAAGTGTACTAGGCACCAACCTGTGAACAGCTGGATCAAGTGCTGTGTGTCTCGGGTTGAGCTCGGAGCCTACCACAGCAAGTCAAGTTTCCCCTGCCCCCTTTTAAAGAGAAGGGGGTTGTTACAAGGCTCAGCCAATGTTTATATATGGATTTGAGCACTTCAGCTGAACAGAACATTACATGTCCTGAAGCAGAGTTGTTTCACTGCACATCACTTTTATTGAGTTTTTATTCTGAGTAGGCTAAGCAGTTTGTAATAAGTAAAATCCCAGATTGTTTCACCTTTCCTGTAAAGTGGAATCATGTTTGTTTCTGAATATACCATCATTATACATGATGCAATAAAACGCTTTATTTACTGATGCTGTCTTTTGGTGAGACTCTGGTACAAGTGTTGAAATTGGTAAGAATGATGAATCCTTGGAGTTAAATGAATTTAACTGGAAAATATACAATCTGGCCAATTAATAATTAAGCATTAGCTTTTATTTCAGTTCTAAAATGATAAACAAGTAAGGAAACTAAATCTCTCTAAAATATAACTGACATTCTCAATAAATTCTGAATCCTTTTAATGTGGCTTTCTGTTGTTTGGTTGGTTTTTTTTGTTTGTTTTAGCAGAGATGTTGATTTTTTTTTTTTAATTAGTTACTTATGAGTCTTTATATGTGTCATGGCAGTGGCAGAGAGGATATCTTATCTAAATTATACTTCCTAGTAAAATTTGGTTTTACAGTCTTGGAAATAATTCTAAGATTTACTCAGGTTGTCAAAGAATTTGAAGAGAGTTACCTTGCACTGTGCTGTCTGAAAATGTGTACCTGCGTCCACAAGATGGAAGCAAACACAAATTACTGTATATTTTAAAGCTTGCATAGAGCTCATCAACTTTAGTTGTTCAAGAAAGTGCATGAAGGTACTATTTAAACTCTAAGTATTTTCTGCTTTGTTCATCTGGAGATTATTTTATTTGTTGTTAATATTTTATAATTGTTTTGGAGAGGTCACCTTGTCATTTTAACATTCCCTGAGCTTCCTATGTTTTGTTGTAGTTAATCACTGTGCACAGGACTAGCTTGTGCCTCCTAGGGAAGGAGAGGTTGAAATATTTTTGACTTAATAGAAAATTAATCAGATTTGTCTTCAGGTCTGTTTATTTGGTGAGTGTTGTCTATGAAAGGCAAGAGGAGAAACAGCGTTTGAGACGTTAACTCAGTGAAACTGTCATATGTTTGATCTCATACTTGTGCCCTGATATTTTTAGTATGTAATGTTGGAACTGGTTGTCTGTCTGGTTCTGGAAGCCTTTGGCATTTGGAGTGGTACAGAGACTGATTATATATCCCAAGGGAGGCAAAATACCCATCAACTCTTTGGTGGATTTTTGCTTGAAGACAAACTGTAAGGCCAGTAATGTAGTACGTGGATCAAAAATCAAACCTGTCAAGGCTATGGTTCACATAGTATCAGTGTGTGCTTTACTACAATGAACTCTTCTTGCTGCAATGCTTATTTTATGGCAAAAGTATGACCACCAATTAAAAAAGGAGTTCCTTTAGAAATGAGAGAAATATATCACTGCTAACTTAAATGATTTTCTGAATTCTGTTCAGTTTTTCTCTGTTTAAACTTCTAATTTTATGGATTTCCATTCAGGAAATACTTGTTTCTGTCAGAGCGTGTCTCCCACTCTTGGTAACTTACCAGTTGCTTGGGGCTATCAGAGTTGGCCCCAAGGAGCTTGAGTTTACTGGAAAAGCCATGTCAAGGCTGCTAGTTTTTCTTCAAGCTGACAGTCTTCTTCTGTTTTTCACATTTGGCCTAGAATTGTTTTGTGTGTCTGAATGCAATAATTGGATTTGGAAACTGATGCCTTTTGAAGATTTCCAAATAAGCAGAGTAGAAATAATGAGGAAAAGAATGCATCATTCTTGCAGTGATTTCAGTACAGTTATGATGTTTTAGTGAACTGGAGAGTATTTTAAAACCTTTATAGAATATTACAGGTTATGGCTGTATTTTATCTCTGATGTTTGCATTTGCTTCCTTTACATAACTGCTAGAAGACAAATTGTGGTTTTGGGCAGGACTCCCAAGTCAGTTGAAATACAGGGAGGCTAGCAACCTGGAGACACGTGATGTGTTGTGTGATGCAAGTGACCCAATATCTAAGTTGCAAAAGATAACTGAAATATTGCAAAAACTATTTTTATGAAGTGATCAGCAAAGTAGTACTGTGACAAATTTCTTCTGCAAACTTGCTTTCTGGTGTGGCAGCAGAATCACAGATAAATCAAAACCTAATAAATCTATCTCACCATGTCCAACTTGAATTTCTGATTCTGTTTTGATTTAGCAGTACTGGGACTCCAACTCCAGCTTTGGATGCTGATGTTACCACATTGAGAGGTCAGTTTTCATATAACTCCTGTCAAAGCTGATTCTGAATTACTAGGAAATTGAGAAATTTTATTGTGTTTGGATTTCAGAAAGAGCTGTGGATTTTTGCATCTTAAATAATGCTGTTTATGAGCTGGACATCATGCTATATGCTGACATTATTTTGTTGTGGTATGAATCATGAAAAGTCTACTTGAGGAATTAATTCTGTGCACTTTTTACATACAGCTGCTTAGACAGATCATTAGCATTTTATTCTTAGTAGTGTATTGGATGCTTTTCCTCAGGCTCTTCGGGTGTTTCCTGGGTTGTTTCTATGATGACAATGGGAATAGGAATCACATTTTACTGTTGGTTTATGCTTGCCGAACTACTGTGTGTGTATATGTATGTTCACATGGGTATAAAAAAACCCCCCACCCAAACAAAATAATACTGCTGTCTTTCACACTCAGATGCAGCTGCCAATGTTCCTCCCCCTCATGAGATCTCCATTGAAAGTCCTGAGAGTGATACTGTCCACAAGTTTGAAGATGCAGACACTACTGTGAGTGGGTTTTTTCATTTCATTCAGCATTCTGTTGCCTCTTGGAAATTAATACTGTTTGTGGCCATTTGCATTTCCTAGTATTTAAAGATGCTGTCAGCACAGTGCATTAACACAAATTAACATTTCACAAAAACCAAGCATGAACTTTGGAAAGTTTTAAAATAATTTCCTGGGTAGGTATATTTTCATTTGCAGAGGCTTTGCAATGCCACTTCCCTGACAGAGAGAACAGATCACTTGAGCTCTCAGGTAAGGATTTTGCTAGCAACATAGGACTAGACAAGGAATGCTTAGGGCTTCTAAGAGCTCCAAGAAGAATTGGAGCAATATTCTTATGGAAACACAATACACCTTCAATTGCTGTAGTGTTTCGAGGGTCCTTGTGATACAATTGTGTAGGACAGCAGAGAGGTGGCCTGGAGAGCCTTGAAGATTCCTTCTGATTCTCTGCTCCTTTTCCTCTGCTGACATAGGTGGAATTTTAATTATCATCTTTATTTTACAGTCACCCTTTCCTTGACATGTAACTCCTGACACAGGGAAGCCTCCATCAAGTACTTAAAAAGTCTCTGTAAAAGTAAGCTGGCTTTCAGAAGTGCTGACCACCATGTAGGTCCAAGGAAAGTATTTGTTTCCAGGAAGCAGCTCTTCTGAATTAAAATTTGAGCTCAAACTCTAGAATCCAACTGCAGTATATGTGGGCCTACATGACTGAAGAAAATTTTGCAAATCAGTGGTATGGATCATCTGACTTTTTCTTTCTTATAAACGTGAAACTCTGTGCTTTTACTGAGAATCTTATGAAGTTGCACATGCTGCGTTATAAGTAGAAGCTGATTTATGGTACTGGGTTTAACTGTGCACTGTTCTGTAACCTAGTATGTCTGTGAAACAAAACTGGGCCAAACTCTACTTTCTTCTGGAGTTTTCGGGGCTGACTGTAGAGCTCAGATATTGTGCTTCCAAGAATAAATACGGAATATGAAACAGGCAGGCAACTTCTGACTCAAGTCCAGGGTCTTTATATTACATACCAAGAACATTTGTGGTTTGGTCCCATGTACGCCATTATTCTTTTTTGAAACAGAACTGCCTGAAGTATTCCTGCCTGAGCAGAGAAAAGAGCCACTCAGTAAATCAGAAAGAAACCAGAATTAGATTGCTGCTGCTACAATGTTTTCTCTCTATATGGTTACATCACACCTCATCATTGCTCTGTGCAGCCAAAATGCATTGCAGATTACAAGACTGAGAGTGAGCAACGCTCATTTTCTGCACTCCTATGTTGAGTCTGCTTTTGGTTTTGGGGGACTGGCAGATGACTGAAACTACATAGTGTTGCAGACAGCCATATAGTAGCAGCAAGTATATACCTGCTAATTATGTATCTCTCAAATGCTAACTTGAAGTAGTATACCAGTTATTATGGCCCTTAACAAAGTTATCTAGTAAAAAAGAAGAGAATTTAACTAAAACAATGTAGAGGGTGCCTAAACAATGTATATGTTGCTCACTGGTGGCAGCTAAACTTTTGTGAAAAAGGTTTTTCCATTTTCTGCACCATACATAACACTAGCTGCAGCCTGGCTGAAAAGGTCTGTGTTGTTGGCTCTTTCTCCTTTTTTAATGAGGAAAAAGCAAGAACAGCATGTAAATAGCCAAAGGCATTTGGCTATTTGGCTAAAGTTAACTTAAGCCAGCCTTCCCTTCCTTCCTCCAAAAAAGTCTGTTTGTTTGTTTGTTTTTGTTGTTGTTTTGTTTATGTTTTAGAACAAAATCATGAAACAAGATCTGGGGTTTTTTTTCTCATGTCTTTTAGTATACCACAAGGAATGGTATGCTGTAAAATACCGGGGAACTAAGCAGAAAGTGTTCTTCCTGTATTGCTCAAGTCATTCAGATTAGATTAAAACTTGGAATTCACTGCTGCCTGTGGCAGCTACAGTAGTTACACACTTCTCTGATGTATTGCATAGCCATGGCTATGGGGCTTCTTGGGCAACTGTAAACCCACCACTTAGCAGAGGTCCCTGCAGGTCTCCCAATGCCCATTTTATGCGTGGGGAGATCCCTCACTTACTGAAGCTGAACAACACAAAGTATTGTACTGACTGTAGAACTTGGCAGAGTTAACTTTTCTTCCAGATGGAATAGTGAGTGATAAATGCCTTGTGATAAGTGAGTAAATTTGGGGTAAATTAGCCTATTGCTTACTGGGCTCAAGTGAACGTTTTGTGTATCCACAGTTGCACTTAAATTGCCTCATGAAGTTCCCACTCAACTGGGTTTCTGTTTGTAGCTGAGGTCAACTAGATGGCCTTTCACTAGAGTAAAGATGTGCAAACAGAAAACAGAATTATCTACAAAACAAGAATTCTTAATAAAAGTTACTGTAGAGTAGATTTGCCTCATCAGTTGCTGCTTTCTGTCCCTGGGGCTTCATGAGTGCTCCAGTATAGTGCAAAGCAAATAGGTATGCTGATGGCTCAAGTAAGCATGCTGTGCTTTGGAGTGACATTTTCACATGTCACTAAGTATATCTGTGACCGTGAGTGTGGCCCACCAATAGTGCCCTGATATGTTCATGTCCATACAGCATTTATGCAGAGGGCTGAGGTTTTCTGCCCCATTCCAAGCCAGAGAAGTTTCCAGGTTTGCAGCAGCTCCAAAAGTTTCTGGCCCAGATAACAAAGATGTTTGGACCCAGAGTTAGGTATGTATTTTGCTGTTGAGATATGGCAGAAAGTGTGTACATATACATATCTACGGATGCTTTTTACATTGAATAAATCCAGGATAGGTAGGAATCTGGTCTGTGGTGATTAACGAGGGTTTATTTCTTGGAGAAAAAAATAACAAAACCAAAACCAAAACAAACAAACCAAAGGGAAAAAAAACCAAAACAACAACAAAAAACCCCCCAACAACCAAACCAAATGGCAAGATAGGAACAAAACCCAACCAAATAAAAGTATTAAATCATCTCTTGTTTTCTCTGTTTTTCTTTCCTTTCCAGATCAATAATGAGATAAAGAAGCAGGATGAGAAACTAGCAAAACCTGTAACTGAGCAGATGATTGAGTTCAGCATTTTGATTGTTGGTGAAAAGTACAGCGAGGATCTGAGTGACCCAGCTTCTGCAAAGCATCATTGGCTCTCTGAACAATTAATTTCTCAGGTGACTACCTTCTGACTTCATTTTTCTTCTTGGTGGCTCTGCAAAGCAAGCACATAGCACCCATGTCAACACTGCCTTTTACTCATGGGCTCTGCAGAACCAGCTTAGAACTTCTGTTGTCTTACGCGCACTGGAAAATATTTGACAACCGTGAGAACACAACATTGTGTGACATGCTGCCTTTTTGAAGTAGTGGAGTGCCACACATTGTGTGTAGCATACCAGTTGTCAAAGCCCAATTACTCTAGTTGTCTTTTTATGTTTCTCATGAAATAGCCTGCTCTCATTTTGCAGGCAAGAGGTAAAAGTGTGCTTTTAGGAGGATCACAAGATTATGCTAAATCCCTGAACACAGTCTAAATGAGACCTTTCTGAGGGACTGTGTGCTCTCTTTCTCCCCACCATTTTTTAATTTTCTTTATTTACTTTGCCTCGTGTTATCAAAAGAAACTAAGCCAGATATTGTTAATAGATGAAAAGCATTTGTTCTTATTTTAGTCCTTTTAAAGGCCTGTTTCTACCAGGGATAACTTCAACCTTACTACCCTTTCCTAATTTTTCAGTACCTTGTAAACTCTAAGAGAAGTGTCAAGATTCTTGTTTGCCTCTTGATGCAACTTTGTAAGTTCTTAACATTTTAGGACTTGAAAATCTTAAGTTTTAAGGATACATTTAACTTTTTTTCTAGTGACTAGAGTGCTTTCTAACCTCATGAAACTGGAGGGTTAAAAAGATAATTTGAGGGTCTTAGCAAACTAGCCTGCCCAGATTTTCAAATGGCATGACATGGGTTAACTGCAGTTCAGAGCCATCAACCTGGGCTGGAAAGCAGCTCAAGTAATTCAGGTATAGCACAGCATTAACGTGGAGTGCAAACAGAAGGCACACAGGGTCTCCTACAGAAGCTGAGCACTGAAATAGGATATAGGATATTTTGACGATTACATGGTGTCCAAATTTTGGACTGTAAAAGAAACTGGCATCAGTCTAGAGAAACTGCCTATACAGAGTAGGTGATAGATGGGGAAATTGGAAGACACAAACTAATTCATGATTTCTGCTCAGGTGTGACAGTTCTTCAAATGAATTGTGTGCTGCAGTGAGATACTCTCTGAAAGCTGGGTTGCCAAGGCAGCTTTTGCTTCTCATTTATGCCCAGAATCAGCAGTGTATGTCAGCACATTTTAAACCTCTCCAGACAGTTCTTAAACATGTGCTTAAATCCCATTGGAGTCGGTGGGAATGAACCTGGATTAGACTGTTAGGCATCTACTTCAAAGAAAAAATACAGATGTGCATATACGTATAAATATATACATATACACATGATTTATTAAAACAATTTCAAGTTAATTTAATTTTAATTAAAATGTAATGTTTTACATGTAATGCTACAAATAAAGTTACTGGCTCACTAATATACAAATGCATACTTAAAATATGATCATTCTGCTGTTTCCTAACTTTCTTCTTCCTACTGTTTCCAGTATTTTTTAGTTTTGTCTCTAATGATGGCAATTTTATTACCACCATTTTCTTGGGACTGAGAGTTTGTCTTTCCTTTCTCTTGGGAAAGGCATCTAGGGGTCCATATAGCAGCACATCACGAGGCTTATCTTTTTGCTAGCTTTGCTTCCTTCTTAGTCCCATTTAGTTGGGGTTCTCTGTTGAATCCCTTTTACTGGGGCTAACCCTGTGCCAGATCCTGGGCCAGATGGGAAAGAGATGTACTCATCACTGCAGCCAAAAAGCATCACCACAACTGTCATAAGTTGCTAGTGTAGGCTAGACATCTTAATTTTCCTAGTTGTGTGGCCAAGTAGCAATGCCATAGTGTGCGTGTGGAAGAAATGTCAGATGGGACACAGTCCACCTGGCATGTGGATGTTCCACTCCTTTGATCACTTGCCTGGTTTTCTCTGTGCTTGGATAAAGAAGCTCTTGCAAAAAGAAAGTCAGCAGCACTTGAATTGTTTAAGTCTCACCAGAGACAGTTTAAAAATAGGGAGACTGGGGAGGAGAAGAAGAATTTGAGGAGTAAAAAATAATCCTCAGCTGGCAAGGATCTTTTTTTTGGGGGGGGGGGCAGGGAGGAACCCAACAGACCAACTAGGGTTTGTCTCATATAACAAAGTTGACTATTGAATTAGGCCTGGATGTGCTGACATTTTGCTGCTCCTTTTTATGCTTATGGCAGTGTAGATGAGCCATGTTTTGCACTATGTAATGCTTTAGTGCCTCTTTGGAGTCCAAGAGGTCCCTGTTCCTGTGGTGGCTGCTGCTCCTCGAAGTTGCTAAGGTCCAAAGCATTTTCCTGAATTCTTTTTAATCAAGAGAGGTTTGAGAGGTAATGGAAACTTTTGGGCAGAGAAGGGTTTGTGCTGCATAAACAAGAATGTAATCTGCTATGGGCAGTGCAGTTCTCTTGAGAGTTTGTTTGAATTTCCCGTTCTTTGAATGTTTCTATATGGTTCTTTTGGGAATGCTGAATATTCTTCATACCTTTTCTAATAAAGAAAAAATGTTACCAGAATGCTTCTTCCACAGAGAGAATATCCAAACATTTTTCTTGTCTGAGATATAACAGGTTGAAAACACTTCCTGATTTTTCACTAAATGAATAGGGTGGAGGAAATCTGTGTTAATTTTTTGTTTTCCACCTCCAAATAGATGAAAGGTGTATTTGAAGGACTACCTGGATTCAAAAGCATCCATGTCCTGGATTACAGGTAAAAAGATACTGATACAGATGTGGTGGTTGAAACTGATTGTGATGTGCTAGCCACCCCACTTGGAAGAATGTTGGGCGTATTTGTGGGACTACCTAGAATGTATTAACCAAAGGACAAGTGCCTTCATATTTGATACTTCTATATACAGAGGTTGAAATAGAAATACAGAACTATATGCAAATGTAATCGTCTCTTTTTTTTTTTCTGGCATCCACCAGAGAATCTCACATGATATGCTTGCTTTGATTTTAAGACAGGCATTTTTATTCAAGATTCTATCTCAAAACTGAGAGATCTTTTCTAATTTAAAATTAGTATCTGATACTTTTTCAGTACTGTCAACATGTTGTAGTGTTAAACAAAGAACACAGAAAGCTTTTTTGAATAATGTGGTATATTTAATTATTTTTACCTTCTTAATGTTAACGTGGGATGACTCTAAAAGTTGGTGTTTGAGATATGTTAAGGTCTTTCTCCTTTTGATCAAAGGAAAGATGGATGAACAGTTTGATAAATGATATGCAGTGTTTTAACTCTTTATTATTATAATTTATTTTTTGTTTTGAAGACTGGTTTCCTCAAGTCAGCTTGTGACTTGGAAGCACATTTTAAGTTAACTGGGGGGGAAAAAGGGGTTCCTGCATATTATGCATCAAACATCTGATGTCACAAATTATGATTTTTCTTGAGTGTACTGAATACAACTTCCAGAATCTCATCAGACTGTTCATGAGTTAATTGTGTTTTATTTGAGAGCTTGTAAACTATGTTTCTTAGAGTTTAGTGGCTAGAATATTCTAGCTAGAATACACACAGGTAACAGAGTGGCTATAGTGCAAAAGGTTTTGTGGTTGGAACCTTAAGACTGTGTTAAGCTTCCAGTCTGGAAGGTTGGAACCTTCCATCTTGGTATCTGCAGTCTAATACAATTGCAAGCTCTTGGTTCATTTGAGAAGACAAATATATTTCTGATATTTCTGGCAAAGTACCAGAGCTCTGTGCTCTGCTGTGCATGACAAATAAACATGTTTGTAAACTAAACCTTTAGGTAGAATTAGTAAGCCTTGATTTGCTTGGCACTCACAGCAATTTGACTGTATTATTTGCATTAAGTTGAGATGGCTCTGCTGTGCTAATTCCTTGTGATCAATAGAAAATAGTTCAGTAAAGCAGAAAGTTTGTTATATAGCAGGATAACTATTCAATTTATAATTATTTTGCTGTATGCTTTCTCAAATCTGTGTGCCCTTTAGAATACCACAGAAAATTTGTTGAAGTTACAAGACTTAAAGGAAATCATAGCATTGATTTAACAGGTTTTGCTGTTGTGTTTTGTTTTGTTTCCATACTCAGCTCTCCTGAGGAGGACAGGTAAAGACAACTTTTTAACAGATTATATAATACAGATGGAAAAAAATGTTTAGCTGGAGGATACTGTTTTGGAGACTTGTAGGTTTGGCTCCAGAGTGAGATCAAAAAAAAAAGTACTCAGGGAAAACCTTTCTAAACACAAGTCAGCTACTGGGCTACTTGTGTCTCTTTTGTGAAGAAAACAAAATTGCTTAATGATGACTCAATGTCTTTATACTTGGAGGTGAAGTGTTGATTATTAATGTCTTTTATAATAATCATCCTGTTAAAGTAAGAAAACTATATTTCTTCACTAAAGGCAGTTGGCTTTAACTGCTTGAAGGCCAGAGGTGCTGCACATCCTAGCAATAGTTTTATAAATGTTCCTTAGCAGAAGATGGGATCCATCTGGACTTGGTTTTTGCCAGATATATGGAGGTTAAGCATCCAAAATATTCCTTCTGTAGTATTTTAAGAATTTAACAAGACAGAATATGAACTGTAACATTGAACTTGCTTGAGGTATTGTGTTTGTGTGTGCCTTTCTCTGCAAAGGTGTAACCAGTTTCCACCAACATTTTTACAGAGAATGAGCATTTTAATTTTGGAAGAAAGGTCAAAACCCACAAATCTCTTCATAAATAATAGTGAATTAAAGCCATCCTCTACTAGGCTGTACTTCTGAAGGCTAAGATACATGCAACTATTCATAAAGGCTATGTTCCCAGCACCAGATATTTTAGCCCCTTGCAGACAGATGATGGTGTTCACAGAATGGTAGAATCATAGAAATGCCTGGTTTGGAAGTGACCTCTAGAGGTCATCTAGTCCAACCCCCCTGCTGAGAGCAGGGACATCCTCAACTAGAGCAGGTTGCTCAGAGCTCATCAAGTCTCGCCTTGAATGTCTCCAGGGATGGGGTCTCAACCACCTCCCTGGGCAACCTGTTCCTGTGTTGTAGTTATTAGCTAGGAATTACTAACTTTAACTGACAGCGCAGTTGTATTACATTTAAATATTACTTTTGAGGACCATACTGTATTCCATCTTTCCTCTGCCTTTTTCATAACTGCCATCCTTCTTTATTTCCTCATCTGTCAGTCCATGCCTGTGGTGAACCTATGGTGGGCTCATTTCAATGATAGAGCCAGCAGCAAAACTCCAACAGGCTACTAGTTTTAGTCAGTGTGCTTACTGATTATGTTTCTGTCTGGCGCTGTGGCTCTAAAGACTTCCCTGAACAGAGTCATTACTTTAGCAACCATGTCCAGCTTTATGGAATGAGGAAAACCTGCTTTTGGAGCACATTTTTCTAACACTTCATAGATTACTTCATTTTCTTGCTGTGCCTTTTGTAAAGCCAAAATTTATTCTGTTTTCTAAAGCTCCCTTGTGCCTATGCCCAGTGTATGGTAAATCTGATTGCTGCCCAAGCTGTCATATGGGAAAGGACATCCAGATGTATTCAGGAAAAGAAAATGAAGAAAATGGAGGAGAGTTAATATGAAAAAAGCTAAGCTGTACAGATACAAAATTTAAAGAATAAATGGTCAAATGAATCTATAAAAATGTTCCAAAGTATAAGCTGCACTAAATACCATTTTATTGCTATTAAAGACATTCTTTCAAGCAGAACCAACACTGCACAGTGACAGTGATTAGGGGTCCCTCTTTGTACTGTGGATTGCTACTACATATAGCCCATTTTTCCTGGCTGTTTTTGTACCTCAGGGCCATTTCCATCACTGGCATGATCTTAAAATCATGACTGACATCACTGCATGTTGGTGGGCCCACTAATAATGCTGGCAGAAAGCCAACATTTTGGTGGTCTTGTGGTTTGTCTATCATTCACTAGAGAAATACAGGGCTAGGACCAGACCAGATGGCAGGTTCTGCTAGCCTTTTACTTGAGAATTTTGCAGTGATGGAAAGCACAGGCAGGTAGACAGAAGCATGAAAAAAAAAGTTTATATTTATAATCCTTTAAAGCAATATACTTTTATATTAAAAAAGGGTATTGACAAAGGTTTTTGAGGGGGGGAGGAGGGGAGAAATATCAGTGTTTGCTATATGTTGGAAAACGCATCTCTCATCTGCATTCTCTTTTTGTTCATACAACTGAAGTGGGGTGGAAGTTCACTATACAGTTACGTTTGATGGAAAGGCCATCAGCAATGCCACCTGGGACCTGATTAACCTTCATTCCAACAAGGTGGAAGACAGCTCCTTTATGAGCATAGAGGATAATCCAACAGTTGTGTACACCATCAGTGATTTCCGAGATTATATTGCTGAAATCCTCCAGAAAAATGCCTTGCTTGAAAACACTTCCTTGTCTTTAGACCCTAGCTCTCTTCAACTTACTAATGGTGAGTATTAATTATGATGCATTGGTGGGCTGCATGTCTGAAGTCTTAAGTCTCAGGTGAGTAAATTATTCAGATGCCCTTTGAATAATGAAAAAGAAATAACACAAAAGACTGTGTTATAGTTTGTTTTGCTCTCATCTTAAGGTCTTAGCCAGGCCATCATTAGCAGTAGTGTCCCATTCTTAATCCATAAGATTAGCCTTTTTTGTTGTTGTTGTTTTTTGTTTTGTTTTTGTTTTTTTACTTTGATGCTAAGGATTGTGGTATACAATTTTAGTAATGCTGCTGGTGATCTATGGGCATTTCCAGAAATAAAATCTGTCCGGAAAACTTACTGAAAAATTTTACTCACAAATCTAAGATGAAAGAGGGTTTTTTAGTCAGTATTATCAAACAAATTCCTCATGCTGCTACTACAATCTTTAGATCCCAAGTATTTCTATTTCCACAGTGAAAGAAATACTACACCCTACACCAGAAGACCCATCCTGGATTACTGAGGATTCTGTAGTGCTGGAGCGCCCAGAGTTTGATGTAAGTATGTTTTTTTGAGAGTGGCCTTTGGACACATTTGAACATCTTAAATCAGGAAGGTGGAGTTGCAGTCAGCACCCAGATATTCTCTATCTTGTTGCTCATGCAGAATAAGTAGTAATGAAAGCCCACCTTACACTGGAGTAAAAGCTGTGGTGAAATTGTTGATCTGATAATTTCTTTTCTGTTGCACAACAATTTTCTGTGCTCATTTTATATTACCTGGTGGTACTGTGTTCCTGGCTGTACAGCGAGGCCTTGCTTCTTTAGGCTTCCTTTGTATTTTCATAATGTTTAGACTGTAAATTGTTCTAAAGACAAGAATCATCCCACAATACTACCTTTCCTTGAAAGCAAGAAATAGATGTGAGCACTAAAGCTGTCTGCTAGAAATGACACACTAATTTTCATATGCCCCTTTTGTTACAGTGTTGCTTTCTCTAAAAGTTCTCAGTTCAGTTTTAAAATTATGTCCATCCCCTTAATACCAGCAAAGGAAAAACAGACAGATAATAGGCAATATGTTTGGGTGTTTGTGGGGTGTGTGTGTGTGTTTGTTGTGTGTCCCACCCCCCTTGAAATTGTAATTATTTCCTCTAGTTACCTCCAGAGAAACCCAGGACAGAGATTTAAGTTCTGAATGGGACAGAAGTCTTGGTATCTCTGACTGTATCATAGAGTCATAGAATGGTTTGGAAGGGGCCTCAAAGGTCTAGTTCCAAACCACCTGCCACGGGCAGAGACACCTCCCACTATATCAAGTTGTGCAAGGCCCCATCCAACCTGGACTTAAACACATCCAGTGACGGAAAGCATCCATAGCTTCCATGGGCAACCTATTCCAGAGTCTCACCACCTCATAGTGAAGAACTTCTTCCTTATTTCTAATCTAAATCTACCCTCTTCCAGTTTGAAGGCAGGGGGCAAAGGGGCTCTAAGTAGATATACTGAGTTAGGTGACAGCAATACTGAGATCGAGTCAATTAGTTTTGTCAACAGCTCATATTTCTGAATGATGGAGGATTGCCTGAGCTTAAAGATTTATCCAGTAGGTTTCTGCTCTGCACTCTTGTGTAAAACAGATGTGCCTTCCAAGAAAAAATTAGATCAGTTCATGCCATAGAATCCAAGACCACCTATGATTGATGGTAGATTTTAATTATGTTAATTATGAGATAATGTTGTGAACACAGGCACATTTAATTTAAGACCAACTTCTGAAATCTTCATGGAAGCAAAATTCACAGTCACTTCACAGAACCCAAATATTTTTGTTAGAACATTCACAGGTATAATATGCTTAATTTCATGCCAGTTTTCCCTGAGCTTTAAAAGCTAATAATTGACTTCTAAAATGTAAATTCATATGGATTTGCCATAAATGGCTTAAACATGGTGTGGATAAACATGAATTTAAATTAACTTTCAGGAAAGGGCTTTCTCTTTACTGGAGCTACCTAGATTAAAATGTTGCAGATGTTTATTTTAGTAAGATAAAGGATCTTTACATTCTCTCTGTGGATACTGTGACAAATGTGCAGGCAATAAGATTTTACAGTAGACGTAGCTTTGCAATAATAAATGTTAAACCAGTTTTAGGGAATAGCATGTACAAGAAAAAAATTTGGAAGTTACTTTTTTTTTTTCATTATGGACTATAAATAATAAAAGTCATCTATATCTTCAGCCAAAAACTCTATGTAAAAGATACTGAGTATATAAAAAAACCCTGCTGTGTACTATCTGCAGTACACAGATAATTTGGGAAGTAACTTCAGATAAATTTAAGAAAATCATAAACACACTTAAATAGTAAGAAAAGTTTAAATGATTAGGCAATTACTTCCACAGATGTCAAATCTTTATGGTTCATGTAGAAACTGTTAAGTAGAACTGTTACCTATGAAAAATAATTTGGCTATTATTTTTCTTAGCTGATTTTGAGAATAAGGTGAATTTGTATTGTCATAACATGGGACTCTCCTGCCTTCACCATCTAATTGCTAACAGATGGTACCAACAAATTAATAATTTTTTTGTTGTAGGTTTAAAAAGTTAAGGAAAAATATCTTAAAATATGTATTTTCTTGTTATTTCTGTTAAATCATAACAGGTAGAATGCTTTGACTTGCTGAATACAATGCCTTTCTGGCAGCAGAAAATGGAAAATCAGAGAGGGCGTTCTGTGTTTGCAGTCATCTGTCATATTTGTAAGCTTTTCAAAAGACATTAGCAAAACCCAGAACTTGCCAATGTGATATTAAACTTGTTAATATAATATATTGCTCTGTAACAAGAATCTTTGAATAATGTTAGTTGTCATAGGAACATCTATCCACAGTCAAATAAATGAAGTGCAATCTCTGGCAACTAAATGCTCACATTAAATAACAGATAAAAATCTTTCGAGAAACTATTGCTAGTAGTTCTTATTCTTTATGGAATTTATATGTGTAATTTTCCTAATTTTGCACAGTAAGGTGTTGGGGTTTTTTGTGGTGTAGCTTTTTTTTTTAAGAGCTTTATTTATAGTGGTTGATTTTCCCAAAACCCCAAAAGATAATTGCTGGAGTACATGTCTATATGGCATATTTACTTTCCAACTATTTCTATATGGTGTATATATCCTTTCCAAATAATTGTTAACATAAATTTAAAAATGTGGAGACTGTAATGGTATAACAACAGGCTATAAAAATGTGATCAATACAGGTAGACAAATAATTTAATACAAGTACCTTAACTAGCTTGTTTCCAAAGAGTTGAAATGCAGTTTGAATGAAGTTGAAAATTTAATTCACCCTTGTTTCAACCAGAAGGAAAATTTCAATTTCAAATTGTAAAGTATTTGGACACTCTTCCTCTTGGTCAAGTAAAAGAAAGATTAGGCAGGAATGGTGAGCTACAGAAGTGAATAAAATGGTTTTGAAGTGTAATACGTGTCACAGAAGACTGTGTCCACTGCCTGGTTAACTTTGCTGGTCGCCATCAACAATCAGTTAGTTCTTAGTAAATTGCTGCTTCTTGAAATTCCTTAGCAGTTTTTCATACCCCAGGGCTTTTCCATTCATGTCTCACTATTGCACAGTGTTGATACCTGGGCATGTATCCATGTGAAGCACTAATTCCTGAGTTTTAGGAAGTTAGCTTTGCTTTTGTAGCCCTTTGTTTCCCTTCTGGGTTCTCATACCCATGTACTAAAAGATAGCAATTAATGACTACAGGGCATGCATACATTCAAGTTCTGTTTCTAAATGGTTTTATGCATCATAGTAACAATAATATTATAATTACTGCATCGATTAAGTAGCTGATGAATAACAGGTATTAAGACCTCTTCATGCTCTAGGAAGGTGGGCAGTACTGTGTGCATTTATCTTTAATTAGAAATGGACAGATCTGGGTTTTTTTTTTTTTTCAGTAAAGGAAAGGAGATGGAGTGGGTATAGTTGGTAAATCTCTTAATACCACAAGCAAAGCTGCACTCCAAACGATTTGAATGGTGTCTTTCCCTTTTTAGTGGACGTGACTGGACATGAAATCTATGTCACAAAGGCTGTGCATGCATTTTACACACACATTATGCATTTTTAACAAAGGGTATATATTTGCCAGTCCTCCCAGTCTGGCCCCTCCTGATGCTGTGTGTGACTTTCTCACTGAGGCAGTAGTACCAGATTTTGCTGTTGGCTGCTGTGGACACCCTCTACATGTTCAGCCTGACATGGCCAGACAATGCTTCTCCCTGTAATAGTAGAAATATTAATTGTGGGTTTATGTTCCAGGAAGGCATATTTTTAGCTGAACGGCCTTCAGCAGATGAATCAACTGTCAGCAACACCTTGCCCTTTGATTTCACCAAACCAGATTCCACTTCAGATGACGGACAGTCCCATGACAATGAAATCTGGCCAAGACCAGAAAATCTGGACTTTGAGGCCAGTCTGGCGCCTGAAGCTCCACTCTCCTCAGAGGCTGATGTCACCTCTTTGCCTGATTTAGAGGATGGGAATCAGGATTTAGGGATGGTCACTGTACCAGTGGTAGGGGGTGATTCTGTGGACTCTCTGGAATGGCTTTCATCCCCCAGTTCTTTAGATGGTAAGTTAATGCCATTGACTGAAGATTAAATTTGGATGCCACTGTTTCCTGATACTTCGCCAAAGGTTATATTTCATCAAAATAACTTTTCAGAAAGGTCCAAAAAATTGAATATCTTTCTGTGATAGTTTTTACCTTTCATGATGTTTGTTTAATTGTACAGAAGTATTTTTACATGTCTTGATTTAGATGGTAGAATATATGAATGAAACGTAGGAGAGGTCAGCAGGGGCTCTTCTGACTTTGGCATACAAAGGCCAGGATATATTGCAGGAAACAAGCTGAATACAGATCTGCAGGCTTTAAAATGAATGGAATTTGACACTTTTTATCATAAACAACAATTAATTGGAAATATATTTTTATTTTTAGTGTTTGATGATACTGGACTACCTGAAGACCTTTTGCCTTTAAGTCGTCCTCACCTTGTGCCTGAAGAACCTCCATTTACAGATGATTATGGAGTTCCACTGCTTCCTGTACCAACAGTGGCCTCTTCATCAGTCATAGAGACTGATATTAAAGAAACAGTACCTGCTGAGAAGGAAGTCACTCAAGGTAGTCCTGCAGGCAGTGAAAAGGCAGACTCTGTGTTGCATGAGGCTGTGGAAGAAATTCCTTTTCCCTTAGAAGTGCACCCTATAGAAGAGCAAACTGATATGTATCTTGGAGATAGAGTTACAGATGATGATGGGTCTGGTTCAACTTTTGATGGTTCAGGAAAAGAAATGGAATCACGTATTTGGCCTTGGGAAGAAGCAACACTAGAACCAGTTTTCTATACTGGTCCTGATAGCTGGCTTGAAGATGACAATGAGTCTTTGCTAATCACAACTGATGATATTCCTGAAGGCATGATCTTAGACTATATTCTTAATTCTGGGAATAAATTAGATGATGACCCTTCCAAAAATGAGAAAGAAGGTGTGGCCGATATAAAAGAGGATTTCCTTGATGAGTCTGAAATTTTTGTCTTTCCAGAGACAACAACTCAGCAGGTACATCTGTTACAGACAGAAGAATCATCATCTGTGGAACCATCTACACAGACAGAAATACTGGGCATGTATGATCCTTCTTTTGTTAAACCATCCTTGGGTTTGGAGACTTCAGTGGACCTAGACATGCCACCTGGAGAGGCCTCAGACTCACCAGATGATACAGGTCTGTCTGTGGAAGATAGTCTCCTTACATATGCAGGGACTGTCAGTATGGAGCAACCTGAAGAGTCCAGTGTAGATCAGAACATAATTTCTGAAGCAGTTGAACATCAAACTGAAGATAGTACAATGGTAGAAGAACTATTCCCAGTGGAGCAGTCAGATGTAACTGAAGCTGCTACAATAGACCACTTGGACATAAGCTCTTCAGAAACTATTCTGACTGCAGCTGAGCAGCAAACCCTAGATTCATCACTGGCTGGTCAAGAAACTACTGTATCATCAGTAAAGAAACCTGCTGATGTTTGGCCTACTGACAGAGAACTAGAAAACTCACTGGACTGGACACTGCAATTGGCAACACCAATTGCCACTCAAGTTCAAAGTGCTGTTCCTTCTATACAGACCACTGTTTTAGAGGGCTTTGCTGGACAGGGTGGTACAGACCATGACACCCATGTTTCTATGAGCTTCAGCACTGTTACGAGCTCTTATGTAACGGTAAGTGTAACAACAAGTCCTGTTGAGCTTCCATCCCATCTCCTTCCTGTGGGATCCACAGCAGCATCATCTGTGGCTACCTCAACAAAACTGGGAGATGAAACAGTGAAAGTCCTAGACGTTTCAGTGGACCTGGATCGTGTGAGCACTGTCCACTTTCTTCCTGAGCTGACTGAGGAGGGAAGGAGCATGACCAAAAGTCACATGGAGCTAACAACTCACGTCCAGTCCACAGAGATGGCCAGTGTGGCTTGGGCCACACATGAAAATCGCAGTAGTACTCCTGTCCCATCACGAGCTCTAGTTGTGTTCTTCAGTCTTCGGGTTACCAACATGATGTTTTCAGAGGACTTGTTTAATAAGAACTCTCCTGAATACAAAGCATTGGAGCAGCGATTCTTGGAACTGGTAAGAATCACTTCTGTGATAAATGTCCATTACCAGATAGACAACATTTATTGGTAAATGATAGGTCCTCTGACTCTCTTTTGTAGAGAATAACTCAAGACTGGTGTTTCCAGATACTACTTGTCCCTTCATGGGAGAATTCTGTCTGGAAATGGGGGTGGGGTGTGTTGTCTTTTATTCAGTCAGTAGTCTCTCTTTAAAGCAGAACTCTTTAGTGCTATGGGCCAGATGTTCTACTGGTGTTGATAAAGGCAGCAGTGTGGTTGAAGTCACTACGACGCTTCTCTTACTTTCTTCTGGATGCCCCTCTAGTCTATAGGGTGAGTAAATAAATTGGGGCTGTAACTTTTCTGCAACACATTCAACCCATCCCAAGAAAGAGGTAGGTCAGGGAACTAAGCTGTTTCTAAACTGACGGATGACTAGTGAAACCTCACAGGAGTCATATAGGAACAATTGTCAAATTTTAACTGGGAGATTTGCCTCTCCCGACTTAAATGAACATTCTACCGTGGGAGATGAAGGGAACAAAAGAGAGCAGGGGAAGTGGGACATGCTTGAAGGAAAAGCCCTGTGAAATGGTGGGTATGCCTGGTGCTTAGATGGAGAGCACCACGTATGTCCTGAGAATTGTATTTCTGTATTATAGATTTTTGAAAACTGTCTGCAAATTGGTGTACTCCTAAGAAATACCAGAAGTACTTGGGCTTTTGTCAGGCTTCCAGCACAGGCCTCAATTGGGTGAAGTTGCAATGCCCTTGCTGTGGGATTTTGATAAAATAACTCCTACTGTCTGATGCTGTAACAGCACAACTGGTTTGAACAGAGATCCAGAGATTCAGCTTTTCTGTCACATCCCCTCTGTTGCAGCTGGTGCCCTACCTTCAGTCAAATCTGTCGGGCTTCCAGAATCTGGAAATCCTGAACTTCAGAAATGGCAGCATTGTAGTGAACAGTCGAATGAAATTTGCCAAACCTGTGCCTCGAAATGTCACCAATGCTGTGTACATGATCCTGGAAGACTTCTGCAACACTGCATATCACACCATGAACCTGGCCATTGATAAATACTCCCTGGATGTGGAATCAGGTAAGGATGGCGAGGAAATGCATTTTAAAGCAAGGGGTTTAGAGCAGCTGCTGGTTTAAGAATTTTCTTAAGGATCCCAGTGGCTCAGACACTGCCCAGTGCTTATCACAGGCTGGGCTTTAGACAGTCTCTTACAGAGTTCAAGCACACACATCAGTATCTGTTAAAGGACTAGAGAGATGAAAATCTAAGTGGGACCTAGACTGAGCAAACTATATAGGGCCCATATAGAAATATGGGGACAAAACTGGCTCACGTAAAACTCTATATAATGCCATTGCACTTTCGCTGGGGAGTGAGAGGGAAGGCTGGTTGGCCAGACAGTGGTGCATGTGATCCACAGGTGACAGCCAGTTTAGCTGTGAGGTAGGCTTCTGCACAGGTAACAGCTGCTGCCTGACTTGTCCTAAGGTCTTGATTGCATTAAAAAGACCTATTTAGTTTGCTCCTCTAATAAAGGGAGAAGGTTTTTTCTTCCCAGTTAACCAGTATTTTATCATAGAAGCAATTCAGTAATATTTCCTGTTTTAAGGTTAGAGGAAAAATAACAGTGCTAACCTATTCACAAGAGGTAGCTGCTGTTCTGAGGTAGACCACCTCTTAAAGATGGTCTAATTAGTATAACAAATCTGATATTGATCATTTAATTGTATGCCAGCCCTTTTAAGCTTGATACAAGTGAGATATCTCAAATGCTACAAGCTTATATTCCATGTGAGGGCAAGTCCCATCACAGTAGTTCTGAGTGCCCAAAGTCCCCTTGCCCATCCCTGTCCACCATAGGTTTTCTATAACAAGAAATACTGGAGATCAGCTGTGTTTTACTTGTTTGCAAAATATAGTTCCAGCAGACAAGAGAACATCTATCTAGGGTACTGCAGATTCCAGTAAGAAAGAGAACACTTCATACTTGCTTTTTCAATTGGCTTTTTGGGTGATCTTAGCCATACCACTGACATGCACTGTGCAGACAGAGGCTTGTTCACTTTAGCAGAACCCTTTGTTACTCGGGAAAGATGCCAGATTTTTGTGGATTACTTTAAGAGACCATTAGAGAAAATGGCAGCAGGCGGCCAGCTCTTTGCCTCAGTTAAGGCTCTCCTCTACCATTAATACTTTCTGCTCTGCATATTCTCAGGTGAGCAAGCAGATCCCTGCAAGTTCCAGGCCTGCAATGAGTTCTCCGAATGCTTAGTAAATCGCTGGAGTGGGGAAGCAGAGTGCGTCTGCAATCCTGGCTACTTAAGCATCGATGGGCTGCCATGCAATAGCATTTGTGATCTGCAACCAAACTTTTGCCTGAATGATGGGAAGTGTGACATAAGCCCGGGGCAAGGGGCCATCTGTAGGTAGGGCATTTTGCTGTTTGAAGTCTCTGCTTCCAGAAGGAAAAACCCTTGTCTCCTCTGTTGTAGCATTCTACAAGACTTGTACAAAATTCTGTAAAATAATATGTAACAAGAGAAATTATAATGATGATAATTCATGTTATACTGCTGAGTGAAGGACCCAATATCAATGTTTGTTTTCCTATGTATATATCAGAAATGAGACAGTAACAAATTTCTTCAATAGAATAGAAATATCAGAAGTAAAACTAACTAGAAAAAATGGTAGTAATGGAACCTATTCAGTTGTTCTAATCACCTTCATTGTCCTTTTGGGAAAGAATTAATCTTCAGAGGTTTTCTCAAGTAGCAGTGTGTTAGATAATGTCATAAAGCACGTAAGAGTCAGTTCCATCACAAACATTCTTATCTGAAGAGCATATTCCTACAGCATAAATATATTAAAAATTGTGCTTTTGGTTAAGAAGTCATAAAATTAAATAATTGGCCATTTGGGAAAAATCACATGTTCACAAAAAGGTAAGGCACATGCACCCTCATTCAAATTTCTGCTTTAAAAAAAGATACAGATGCGTTTAAACAGCATCTCTGTGTTTTACAGGTAACAGAAAAGTGTTAGTACAAGACACAGAGAAATCAATGCTCCTTCTAACATTCCACTTAACTTTTTCCTTTTCAAGCAATGTAACTGTCTGTACAAAAGGTAGACTTATTGCAAAGAAGATTATGACTATGAATAGGTATTATTTGTGTTACTTCAGGTGATTTTTATTTATTTTGTTTTTGAAGCTTAGTTAGAACATCTCTAAAGTCAATCACAGAGTCCTAGAAGTTAACAAGAAAGATAAGAATGTTTTTAAAACTACAAAAACGGATACTGTCACAGATGAAATATAAATTTTATCATATTTGTATGATAGTGTTAATTAGAAACAGGTAAGTATCTGAGCTCAAGAATGCTCTGGCCAATATTTATTAAGAACTTTATGAAAAAAATTAAGTATTGCTTACTACTACTTACAGAAACAATTTCAGAATTTATTAGAACACTTAATTTGCTGATGTTTCTTATTAATAAGTTTCATTGCTGTAAGTGGTCACAATAACTTACAATTCTTTGAGTTTTTATGGCAAGAACTCCCAAACACACATAATGCAAATATATTAATTTTACTGGTATATTTAAAGCTTGTATTAACATTCAAGTTCCAATGTTCAAAACCACAGCAAGGCAGAAATGCTGAATGCTGGTTTGGGCAACTCTTCCAGAGATACAGTCTTGGACACACACTCTTTCTAGTAATTTATGTAATTATTTAACTAACCACTGTGGAATTCAGTATGCTATAAATATTCTGTTCAACACCTTAATTTGTATTTGCAAGATGATTAAGACAACTGCTTTCTACCTCTACAGTGCTTGATATATCATAAGCAAGGCTCAGTCAAGGCAACTTTTTACTTAGTCTAAACCTTCCAGTTCTAGCACATCAGAGGATACTCTCAATTGCAAAAACCACAGGCTTTTTCCATTACAACTGCTTTTTTTTTTTTAAAAATATTTATTATTCACTGAATTCAGTAATTGGGGTTGCTTAACCTGCAGAAGAGAAGGCTCCAAACAGACCTTATTGCAGTCTTTCAATACTTAAAGGGGACCTATAAGAAAGATGGGGACAATCTTTTTAGCAGGTTGCGTTGTGACAGGATAAGGGGTAATGGCTTTAAACTGAAAGAGGGTAGATTTAGACTAGATATATCGAAGAAATTTTTTGCAATGATGGTGGTGAAACACTGGGACAGGTTGGCCAGAGATGTGGTAGATGTCCCATCCATGGAAGCATTCAAAGTCAGGTTGGATGAGGCTCTGAGCAACCTGATCTAGTTACAGATGTCCTTGCTCCCTGCAGAGGGGTTGGACTAGATAACTTTTAAAGGTCCCTTCTAACCCTAAGCATTCTATGATTCTATACCAAAAAGGCTGTTTATCATCATAATAATGATAATAAAAGAAAGCTGGTGCTTGAAATGCATCAGTGAATAAATTCAAAGCTCTTTGAGGTGAATTAACTGAGGGCATATCATAACAGGAGGTTAAATATATTTACAATAACCAAGGCTTTTGCTGGTGTTTAATTTCCCCATGTCTCTCTTTTGCAGATGTCGTGTGGGAGAGAACTGGTGGTATAGAGGGGAGCACTGTGAAGAATATGTGTCTGAGCCTTTGGTTGTGGGTATTGCAATTGCTTCTGTGGCAGGATTTCTTCTTGTGGCATCTGCTGTTATCTTCTTCTTGGCCAGGACCCTTCGAGACCAGTACACAAAGAGTGACACTGAGGAGTCACAGGGGTAAGTGACAGCATCCAATATTTTAAAATGCATCTGCTACAATAAGGATAATTCTGTCGTAAGTCTTAATATCACACAGTTGACAAAACACAGGATGTACAGACACCTCCAAATGCCAGGCTTCCTAAATCTATCTGCTGCCCTTCAAGGCTGCAGAGAAGCTCACAGTTTGTTTATTGCTCCCCCAGGCAGGGTGACAGCCTCTCATCCATTGAGAACGCAGTTAAATACAACCCCATGTATGAAAGTGATACGACAGGCTACAGCCATTATTACCGGAGATACCCTCAGCTAACGTCCTACAGTTCTACCAGTGCAGAGACTTCCACAGACTACAGCAGTGAAGAGATCAGGCACATATATGAAAACAGTGAGCTTACTAAGGAGGTAAATGACCTTGTTTTCACAGTGACATGGAAAAGATCATGTGAACCATAAGTTTATTCAACACTTGTAATCTGAGAGGTGGGACCACTCTTTTCCCTGAGTCTATGCTCTAGATAAACAAGTGGCAACTGTGGCTGCTGCAACTATTTATGAGACAAGAGAAAGGATTTCTTTTCCTGCTTGCCTATTAGGTGTAGAGACAGGAATGAGTGTGTTCTGACCTGTAATGAATTTCACATCATAAAGGAGCTGAGTGCTTAAGCAACTTCACGGGTATTGGGGAGGCTTTCTGTATTGCTCAACACAGTCTTTCACTTTTAATGCCAGCTACTGTGTGTAAGAATAGTTATACAGTGAAAACTTGGCACAGCTAGGCCTTTGTACAGGTTGTTGGGGATTATTAATTTTTTTTTTTAAAGTTTAGTTCTTTCCATAGCCTGTAAGTTAGATCACATCATTCTCCTTTCTTCCTGAATACAGAGTATCCAGGTTTTACTCTAGAAGGCTAGGGAGAAGGGATTTATATCCAGGAACTAAACACAGATCCTTAAGCAACTGTGAGAGGTGTGAATCCAGCCTGTAGCTGTGAGAGGTGTGACTCCAGCCTGTAGCTGGGCTTGAAGACAAAGTATCTGAGAGAAATGGTTTTCTTAAAGCCTGTTGAAATGCCATGCTCTGTCCAAACTCTTGTTTTGATTTACAAGTATTGCATTACTGGATTCCAATGAAGTGCTTCACTTAAGAAAAACAAACCAAACTGAAACAAAAAAAAGTAAAGAAGAATTTTAGTGTTGCAGTGCCCAATTTCAAGCTCTACTCCTTCAAATAGAAAAGCAGAGAAGTTTTTATTTTCCAAAACCCATAAATCAGCTATTTCAGTAATATTCAGATTTCCATTATGTACTTAAAATTGTGTTTCTTACATTCTAGGAAATTCAGGACAGAATTCGAATTATAGAGCTCTACGCTAAAGACCGTCAGTTTGCAGAGTTTGTTAGGCAGCATCAAATGTGAGTGAAATGTCTTGTCTGGATAACTAACTCCTTTGATGTTATCTCATGTGGCCTTTACTACATTACTGTTTTTTTTTTTGGTTTTTTTTGTTTTTTTTTTTTGTATGAAGGGTCTAGAAATGCTGGGACATTAGACATTAAGATTTCAATATTATCTCTGAAGGGGTTCAACCCTTCTAAAGTACTTAGAATAATCAATGTCAAAAGTAGATAACCCCTGAAGGTATATTAAAAGCAGTGAAGAGGGATCCCAAAGTTAATGGGTGTCAGAGAAGCACTGACATCAATTTAGGCCCTTGAAAGCACAGATAGAACCTTCTTAACTCTTCTAGTGTAGTTACTATTGTCTACTGCTCTATTTAAAATAGAAATTTTAAAAGTATCTTCAATTCTCAAGGCTTATAAACTAACCAAAAACCAATGGATCACTAGTACAGTCCTGTCTGGTGTGGTGGGTATCTACCATAACAGGAAGCTTACAATCCAAGCAACTAACCAAACTGAGCTGCATGCTTTGGTGAAAGCTAACCATGAAAAAGGCCATTAAGGAATTAAGTATTAGCATACACACACCTATGAAGTGTACTGCCACTGCAGCAAGCAGCAAATTGCAGCTACCTGGGTTAGTTTGAAAGATACTGTAGTACAGTTCTTTGGGATGCTATTAAAATTAGCTACGGTAGCAAAAATCTTGTGTTCCAAGAACATCAACTGTACTTTTTTTTTATTGAAAGTAACAGCAGTTCACATTTTGCCATGTCAGTTGCTCATTTTTTTCATCTTGAAAAGGATCAGTATCTAAATTTTCCACAGCTGGCAAGTAGTAAGGGCTGCCTCATATAAGCCTTGAATCCAGTGTTTGAACGAGACTAACTTAATCATTGCTTCTCTGTTTTTCATTTCAGGAAGCTGCTTTAAGAAAAAAAAAGAAATCAGTAGAACGCATGTGGGAGATAAAGACTACCTTGTTGCCATAGCAATGGGCTCTGGTGTAACTGCAAAGTTACTTATAGTCTTAACATTGCATGGATTGATACAGATGTTTTCTAAATGAACAGCTAAAATGTACAGATCTCTGTTTATCTCAAGTATTTGGGGATTTTTTATGTTAACTGACATTTTAAAGAGGTGATCAGAAGTGGCAGAGGTTATGAAAGTTCATTTTTCTTTAACTCTGAAACAGACTGCACGTTTGTATACCGAGGCAAAAAAATCTCCTTGGGTAAGAGAAGATACATGCACAACCAAAATAAAAGGCACATTTAAAATCCCTTTCTGGCATTTATCCTCTCACTGGAGGCTACTGTAGTGATTTCACAGGTATGAAACACCAAGCGGAAAGAAACGTTTTGTTTGCACACAAATGATTTGTAGGGAAAACTATTGTGCTAGAATTATGTTGTTATGATTTTAAAGCATTCTCTTTGTAAACACAAACATAACTTCACTGGAAAAGTTGTTCTTTTGTACAGATGTGTGGTGTACATTTTGTCACCTGGTGTTAGCAAAATGGAACACAACACTGAGCTTGCTGGCCTGTGGAAGGCTCTCCCCAACCATAAGCATCACCACTGCCTGTCAGTGACCCCATAGGGTGCCTCAGCAAGGCCTGGTAGTACTTCTGCAGCACAGCAAAGTATTTTTAAAGCCAGGCTGGTTGGTTCTCCAGCTGTTCCTGGCAGACACACAGGCTGTGGCACAGAAGGGCTTTTATTATACAAATTTTCTGTGAAGCTTAAGTGACTAAAATTGACATTTTTTGTATATAGATGATTTGTTGGATAGTTTATAAGTTAATACCCATTATTTATTTGTTGTTTATTTCCCTATGACCTTATTTTCATAGTGGATTGAAAGGTTGAAATAGAAGGATGAATAGTTCAATGATGAAATCCTACAGTGGCATTTTTTGCCCACCCTTTCTAAAAATATACTTAGTGCTTACTCAATATTGAATTCAGCCAACTAATATTTGAATTTTATTTACTGAACTGGGAAATAGCCTGCACTGAGCTCTGTTTCAAAATCAGGCTGTGGTACTAAAGTGCATGTGTATTTGGTAGAGGTAGCACTCTTCTATAAGGAAAGGAAAAAAATTAGGTTATTCTTGGCTTAGTGGAAGTCATTGTAAATCCCTTAAGCAGAAGAAGCCAGCCTGAAACATTTGAAAATAGTTGAATTGAGATGGGGAACCTCCAAGATAAAGAAACAAAATTTTATCTTCAAGTTATGAGAAGAGTTCTGACTGCATGTTAAGGTCTGTTGGGACTCTGTTCAGTCACCCCATCTCTTGTTTAAGGCATTAACACAGACATTAGAGTTAGGGCACTATTACTAGTCTGACATTAGCTTCTGATAGGAAACAAGGCCAAGTTATTTATTATTTCTACGATAGTTCTTGGCCCACAAGTGCCAACAGCCACCTGATACTTTTTTTAGTGTTAAGCAATACTAAGAATGACTTGTTGTTAGGCAGCTTGGAGAAACAGGTGAATATTTCAATGCCATTCTCCTCCATGTTCTGGAGAACCTCACTCAATCACTTGTGTAGCTAATCTTCTTGCCTTGAGTAGCAGGGAGTGAGTATCAGAGCCACACATCTGTCAAAAAAAATGCTTACATTTACATTACAGTGTAAGCTCAAATAATGCAAGACTTCAGGAAGTAATATGGTGCTGCTGAACTTTGTTGTGACTAGGTGTTTTAAGACAGAGGCCCCATTGTGCTGGGTGACCCAAGGGTTCTTGGAGCTGCTAGTCCAGTGTTTCTGAGGCACAGCCCACTCCCTCCTGCCCCTGCAGTAGCATGGCAGAATCATCCTGTTACACCAGGGCCTTGTGATCACAGTAACTGCACAGTAAGTAGAGAAGTGCTGGGCTCAGGGTAGACATCAGCTTGTGACCTGTTTTTCTGCAGCTGGGCTGCTAGCCCTGGGAGCTTTGGTGCTGCTTCTGTTAAGTGCAGCAGTTGGTGGCAGCTGGGATCAGGCACCTTTTAAAGGTATTCTACTATTTGCTGTGCACAAGCTGAGGAGGGGCTTGGTTACACTGAGTATGAGGTCTTTCAGTGTATGTACAGTGAATCTTTTCTGTGTGTGTATACATATGAACATAATGGTATCTTATTTTCATTACAATAAAAATGATTTCTGAAATATATTTTCTAGAAAATTAATGTAGAGACTATGAGATCGATATGAAGAGAGGAGGTATCTTAGCCATGATGATTTGAGCACATGGGATCAGAAAGTTTGTGGTGGTTTTTTGTTTGGTTGGTTTTGTGGGGTTTTTTTCATTGATGTTTGTGTTTGTTTTTTTTTAAAAAACAAACAAACAAACCAGAGTTTAACTCCTTTGCTAACAGAAAAGCCAAATGTAGTTCAGTACCACTTGCAAGGCTATATTATGAAAATTCATGCTGGAAAGCACATTGAGTGCTTTGCTTTCACTTAAGCTCTTTGCCCATTGTTAAGATGTTTCATCTCTAATTAAAGAGCCAAAACATGTTGTTCCATGGGTGTTTAAGCTTTCGAGATCATCTAAACAACACCCCACCATAGTCATCTCCCAAACCTCTTCATTCAGACTGTTTGATGATGCATCTTAAACATACTAAGAAGGTCATAATTTTTTTACACTTTCCCAAGACAAAACTGAGACAAAAAAACCCTCTAAATATCTTAACCAAGCAAAAATAACCAACTCTACTACTTCTGTGTACCAGTATTTGTTACCTGCTAACATGCAGATTTTCAGTTGCTAAAATTGAACAGTGCAGGTCTTGATGACTTGATGTGATTTAAGAACATGCATAAAAGCAGTTTGCTGAACACTGTCAGGTCTATCAGCTTCTGCCCCACCCCTCCCACCCCATGCAGGCCCTGAATGATGCTGCCAGATGCCCCTCTTAAAAGAGGATCTTGAGCATACAGCAACCCACCTTGCAGCGCAGTGCCATGCGCTGCAAAAAACAGTGTTAAGTTCTGCCTGTACTATTTCTGGGGTCTCAAGCCCTTCCCTGTTACATCTCAAGGCACCAGTCCCCAGTGATAGAATTTTACTCTGAGCATTCAGAGCTGCAAGACTGAGAGCATTTTTCAGGAACTCTATGGCTGCCTTTTGTTTGGTAGCTTTTCTGCAAAGGACAGAGCCCTTGCCCAGCAAAAAGATTCTCAGTTACGCTGTAGCTTTTAGCTATTCTGTTAAGGTCTAGTCTGTGGGCTTCATGTACTACTAGGTAAAAATTTGGTCTCAGAAAAACAGATTTCTTAGGACGAGAGAGATGCCTGAAACTACAATTTCCTCTTCTCTCCCCCCTAACAAAGAAGCATGGATAAAGTTCAGCATTTTAACAATTTACAGCTTAATTGCTAAAATGGAAAAAGCCTTTAACAGTCAAGATTTTACATCCCTCATCAGACCTGCTGGAATTGGTCCTTGTTGAGAAAGGCTGTAAAAGAAGCATGAGAGGACTCTTCCAAATAGTCTGTGGACAGCAGGAATGCTAAGGTGCTGGAGCTCCAGTGTGGGGACAGTCATCTCATCTTATTAAAACACAGAAAAAATACCCCTACCAATTTATCTGTCTATCTGTAAGTACTTGCAGGACAGCCACAGACTGACTTTGTACAGCAGGGGAAATATGACTGGGAATTGTTACTATTTACATGTTAGGAGAAAGCACACAGGAGTTTCCTTTACTTGAGTGTATTAAAGCACCAGCACCATTTCTGTCTTCTCTTTCTGCTACCTGATCTAGTTTGTCTGGATCAATTTTGTCTGTTTGTCTGTTATGCTCTACATAACACCCTTTGTTTTGCTTTAGTTTCTCAACTAAACTAAAAATACATCTGGCCCAGAAGAGGAAATTTTTGTTAATTGTCAGTCCAAGTGGGAAAGTTTGTTTTTTTTTTTTTGCCACATTCAACACCAGTTCGCTCTCCTACTCCAACTTATTAATGATGCCCAGGAATTTTAGTTGAGTTCCTGTCCTCCTGGACTTGTGCCTGTGTTGATTTTCACCCTCCTTGCTGGGTCACTCGCTGCACTTAGCAGTGGGGAACACACAGCAAATGGCTCTGCTTGGGGAATGTCAGCAGGTTGCGGGACTGAAATGACAGCTTGCCTGAGGTGTTACAGCTGTTCAGAAGAAGCCAGCTGAACACCACTTCAAAACCTGTGCTTTTAGTTCTCCTGTGCAATTCACCACAGAAAGAGATGTTGACATTTTTTTTCAGGATGAAAAATAGCCTCAGTATTGGAATTTCATGGGATGCGTGACAACTTTTTTTTTTTTTAAATCAGTTCCACTGTCATCACACCTAGGACTATGTTTCTGTATTAAATACATAACTATTTAAGTATACATAAGTATGTGTTAAGTAACTTAGAATTCTATGATTCTAAATTGGAGTAAACCACACTTAGAGCCTGACCTTTTGTGAGGCAACCCCTCCCTCACCACTTCTTATTTATACAACCACCACAACAAAAAAATACTGTCTTCAACCTCATGGGAGGTTGAAATGTTACTTAAAAGTCTCATATTAAACACAAGTCAGAGTTAGTGTTAACTGGAGCTGTGATTGCATATCCACAGCTGATTACCAGATGGGGAAACTATGCTTTTCTGGAAAGGCTGATGTAGCTTGAACAGAAATGAAAGCAGGAATAATAATGGATACAGCCATACATCAAAACTTTATGCAGCAATGCAGGCATGTGGCTGGATAAAAGAGGGCAAGAGAAGTGGCAGACTCAGTGGTGAGCATACCAGCAGCCCCAAGAGTGAAAGGCCCCCATCTACTCTTGGGAGACAGAAGGAAAGTCATTCGGCTCCACCTAAAGAGGATTACACACTGATTACAGGATATCTCATCCCAGAAAGGGAGGGGGCTGCAAAGCACTGCTAACAGCAGCACAGGGCTTGAGTCTCCCAGCATGACCTACAGGTAACTGCTGGCTGCAGTTCACTGTTCACAGTTCCAGTCAGCTGCTCAGGAAGGGAGCGGCTGTTGTTCCTGTCCTTGTTTTCAGAGGGGAAGATCAGAGGGTTTTCATCCAGAAAAAATCAGGCTACTGCACAGCTTTTTTTCTTTTCATCTTTTGTCATTAAAAGTTTTGCTTAAAAAAACCCCACAAAACAAAACAAATACCAACAAAAATAATAATAAAAGAAACCCTTCCCACACTTAGTTTTTTTAGGGTTTGCTCCCCCTAGGCATGTGGAAAAAAACCCCAGGCATGGTGGGAGAGGAGCATGAGTCTACAGAGCTCCTCCACAAGGAGCTTGCACTTTGCCTTTCTCACCACCCTACCACCATCTATGTCAGCTTGGACATACCTGCTTTAAAAACATCAAACAGCCAACCTCACAATGAGGTTGCTCCCAAGGTGTGCAGTGAACAGGGTGGGGAGCCTCATATATGCAAGAGACTGGTCTTTCAAAAGAATAAAATCTTGCATTATGCATGTAGCTCCTGATGGGACACGTCACATCTAATACAACACTGAATACACTAACCTAACCAGGAAACAGACTTAGTGGGTAATGACTTAAGAGTAAGGCTGGTGGTGTGTGTTTTGGGGCTCTCTCTTGGCACACCACATGAGACCACTGGCATTTTCCAAAGGACAAAGACATAAGACCTTTGCACTTACCTGCCAAGAAAAAAAAAGGAAATAGAAGCTGCGGGTAAAGCATTCAAAGAAAACTAATCTGTGGTTTGCAGGCAGCACAAACCAGTCTCCAAAAAGGGATCATTTCATCTGGAAAGAAGGGAGAAAGTCATGTTAGGACCAACAGAGTAACTGAACAGGTATTAGTTTTAGGGTTTTTTTCTATATAAGGAAGAGGAGAAACGTCCCATAATCACTATGGTTTGATATATGTTGAAGTCAATAAGCTGTTCCTGGCTAAGTATCCTTAATATTGCTTTGTGGAGGGCAGAGCAGAACTCTGACTCTTCTGGCCAGTCAGGCCCTCTGCAACCTTCCACTGCCACATCCAGAGATGAGCAGGGAGGAAGGATTAAGTACAGCATATGTATCTAGCTAAGGAGGTTAACTGGAAAATTTTACTTCTGACATATTTGTGAGGGATGTGTGTGAGCAAGTATAGCTGAGGCTCTGCAGCTTCAGTGCTCAGCACCTAATTTAAGAACTGTCTCCTATCAAGTACCCTCAGTTGTCTGTGAACAAACTGTAAACCATCAACCGTTCCTCACCAGATGGAGCCTTGCAGTGTCCCACATCGTGATATAAAACTGTGATTATCTGTGCTGACCAGTATGTTCCATAAACATGTAATGAAACTTCCCACCCTTTAATTATTTGTGTGCAAAGAGCAGATGATTTTATAACATGAAAAACTTGAGCTAGCAGATCATGAGGGAAAAAAAAAACCAACAAAACACAAGAAAACCCAGCAAAAATAGGAAACCTATTCAGGCCTGTAATATAGAAAACCAAAGATGTGACTCCTTCAATCCTCGTGTGAATCTCTCTTGAACATTTTTTTTAAACCAGCTCTAGCTAACTAAGCCTCTTGACACATGATGCCAAAATTGTTGTGCACAGTCCCTCTTCTGCTCTGGGAAATGAGAAACCTCAAATCAATCAAAGATCAGTCAGCAAACACAGTACACATTCAGGGACCAAGTTTGTAAACCAAAATTTTTTATCCCATTTTAGATGTCAGACCATGCAAAACCCCACATGCTATTCATTCTGAAAAACAGACCTACTACAGAAAATACAATTACTTACTCTATGAAAGGATTTTCTTAGGCTGTCCTTGTTTGAGTGAGAACAGAACTAATTCTGTTCAGTGACTTTTCAGCTCAGTTCTTCTAACACTGCACTTTCTGAAGCCAGCAGCCTGGTTTCACAGTGTCTGCTGTGAGCAGTGACAACACCCCATGTTTAGAGTCAGTACCAAGGACTGGTGTGCAGACCAAGGCCACTGCTGGATCTTGTGCACTACGTCAGGGGGTGCAGAAAGTGAAGGGCCACAAATGCAGGGAGGAGCATCCAGGACAGGTGACCCTAAACTGACTGAGGTATCCATCCTATATACATCATATTCAGTATAAAGCTGAGGGATCTGAAGGGTCTGTGGCTCTTCTCCCCTCTTGGACCATTTTGCCAGCCTTCTCGGATTAGCTCAGTTCTCTTTCAGTTCCTTCCTCAGAGCATCCCAGGAGGACTCTGTCAGTTCTGCCTTTGATCCCAATCAGTGTGTTCCTGAATCCGGTACCAGAATCCAGCTCCTGAACACAGCTCCCATCTGCTGTGGGGCACAGTCTGGGACTCTCCCAGTGCCTGCTCCACAGCATCAGTGGTGACGGTGATGTAATTACCATCAGGGAGGTTGTGTTTGATACTGGTTTTGTATATATTTGTATAAATTCCTTTTTTATTATTATTATTTTCATTTTCATGAAAGCTGTAGTAGTTTCCTTTCCTAATAACTCAGACACTCTCCCTTATTCCCTTTCTATTCCCCTGTGGGGAGGGAGTGGGGTTAACAGAGAGCGTCTGGTCTAAGGGGTAGGTCTAAGGGGCTGCCTTGACCCTAAACAGTGACAGGATGATCGATTCTTTCACACAGCTGGAGTTACTTGATCATTTCAGGACTTCTGCTGATCTATACCATGCTTGCCTCAAATCCCTGTCTCTGAGCTTTCTTCCCTTTAGTTAGAGCAAACTATCAAAAAAGGGCTTCAGCTTGGAAGGGCCTAATTAGAACTTGGTTCAAGTTAAAGAAGCCTTCAACTCAGCCCACTAGCAACATCAATAATAACTGCTCTACATCTATGTCAGTTGGATCCCACTTGAGGATATTTTTGGCCATAGAAAGAAGGGGCAAAAGAAGGGGAGAAAAGCAGACAAAAACCAAAGTTGACTACAGTCTGAGCCAGCAACAAGAAGTCAGAAACAAAAATCTAAGTGAAACTGTAGAACAGAAAGCAAGCAGTGCTGTCCACCTCTGGTTTTAAAGGTTCTTACTAGGGGCAGGACAAAGGACAGTTATATTTTCACAACAGGAGTGAAAAGAGCACAATTCCTTGAGCGTTGGCGGAAGCCTGGAGAGACATTTTCACTGCTGGACATGAGACAATCTAGGAAATACTCAATTCAACTTTGTGTCTGTTTGGTATGTGCACTGAAACATCTGCTTGATTTTCCACACACAGAGAATGGCAAAACTGGAGTTAAAAATCTAACCTCTGAAATGAACTATGAAATGAACTAGAGCCAAGGCAAAGAATACCTTCACACTGGGGGAGGAAGGGATGAGGGGAAGAGCACTTGAGTATCTTACTAGTGCCAAAACTCAAAATTTGAAATCTCACTACCTTTACACATTTTTTTTTTCCATGAATAAAAAAAGCAAACATTGTTTCATTATTTTTTTCAAACATAGGCTGTCCTTCCTTAATTCCCTAATTAACTTTCTATTTTTATTATCCCTTGTCCGTAATTACTGCATACTTAGACACCTCCCCAAAAACTGCAATCCTGTATGCCACTGTGGCAAAACTTTTATATGCAGCAGATTGCAGATACCACTCCAACTCTAAACTTCTTTTATTCAGAGACTGAGAGAAGAACGTCCTCCTAGCAGTCCAGCCATGCCTTCACTTTCAGTCTTTCTGTAACAAAGTATTGCAAGAACTTTATATAAAATCAAAAACTTTGTATAAAATCAAAACGAGCAGGGGATCTCATTAAAATACAGGATTGTCTTATTGATAACTATATAAGATTCCAGATATATAAAGCCCTTCTCATATTCGTTACAACTGAAGGGCATAGCTGAGAGTCTGCACCACTATACTTGTTGACATGGGGCAGTGATACTACACTTTCTCCACTTTTTACGGTACCAAAAGGTTACCAAATAGCCATGTCTGGAGTCTCACTCTTTATCCCAAAAAGCAAGAAGAGATGTATCAGCATACTCTAGTTCCAAGATTTTTTGTTGACTCTGACTTACTAAATCTCATTTGCAGCTGCCTTTGAAATGCCACATGGACATATGTGGTTCTCCTGAGCACCAGCAAGAAAGCTGAAAGCAACCACAGCCTTCCAAGCAACTGTCAGCTCAGTAAAGTTGCCATATAATATGTGGACCACAGTCAACATTAAACTAAAAGGGAAGACTGTTAGCTTAGCTTGGATTCAGGCCAATGGTCTACAACTAAAGATCCTGTGCAGGGTAGCACAGACTGAAGTTCTGTGTAGGTTAATTTGCCTTCTTGGGTAACCTATTCTACATGGACAATGAGGCCACTCAGGCTGCATCAAGCACTGAGCTAGTCTGTGCACAGCAAAACTGGCTCCAGGCCTGGAGCAGAGGAGCACACAGTACAACAGAAATGATGGCTGATACACTGCCTTAATCAGCAACAGGGCTGTGGAAAACTGGGCTGGCAGCAGCAACTGCTGGAGTGGCTGGCAATTGCTAGCCTGGAAAGGACTGTCCCACAGGGGCAGCCAGCATCTCCCTCTTCATTGCACCTGCATTGACAGCAGATGTCCTCTCAGCAACACCCCCTGGCCATGCCTTCCTATGAGCATGGAGGCCAAGCCTACTCCCCCAGGGACCATAGGGCAGTTCAGTCTGGCTGAGAAGTGGTGCACTAGCTTTGGTGGGTGCTACATATTAGTGGGTATTTGCTCCCAGCATATTCACAGCACTGTGCTGGTTCTCCAAAGGGGGCACACTGGAAGGCTGCTGGGCACTGCTCACTGCCGAGGATGGTAACACTGAAACAGCAACTGCAAAACAGACATTTTCCAGTGTCTCCTGAGCAGACAGAACCACAAAGATGAAAGCATTCTCTGGTTTCCGGGTCTTATGATAGGTCTCCTCACAGCTTACTATAGGAACTGGCTCCATGACTGACTCCTGTGCAGAAGACAGTAGCTACTGGTACAGTCTTTGCTTCTTAAAGGGAGACTGAATAAATGCAGTCCATTCAAAGTGTCAGCATAAGCTCTGACATCTTTCTTGCTGTGAAATTAGTTCTTTAAATCATGCTGGAATGCTTAGGCCTATCACTTATAATAAGCAACGTGTCAACTCAGATAATGACATGCTTCTGAAAAATCTGCTTCAAGGTGTTATCTGAAGATTAAAAGCTTCTGGTTCTGTTTCTTTATAAGAAATGGTATTTACTGACATGCTTTTATAATATAAAGTGTTCCTTAAAAGGCAGAGCTGTTCAGTCAAACAGCCATAATTCAAGTGCTAGTATTTTGCACCTACCAGTGCAATGTCTGAAGCAGAAGCTGTTTCAGTGGTGATGCAGTAATGTTAAACTTGTTTCCTTATTCCAGTGAAATTAAACATGGTTCAGTCCCATTCTAGAGGCAGTATGTTGAAATGATGGTGCTTTCTCTGGAAAGCTGGCTGAACATTCCCTTCTGGACACTTACTAGCCTGAAGAATGTCCACCCACTGAATCCCTAAGCATGTCCTATGGCTCTGGAGTTGATCACAGGCCAGCCTCAAAATCCTGTGGTCTAGATAAACTTGTTCAATAGTGATCTTTTCTTTTCCATCTGCCACCAAAAATTCCACCCACCCATGCACACACCAAGATCCAATCTTTAATATTCTCCCTGTGTTTTAAATAAACCCTGCTCCCAGATCCTCAGAGCAGTCCCATCTCAGTCTGGTAGAATCTTGCCAGCCGTAACAATAAGCACTGGACATTCACAATAAAACATCTTTTGTAGCAATAATTAGATACTATCTGCCAGAACACTTATCACTTCACAAGTTATCACAATTATTTGTATTTTTCCTCTCTGCTGAGGCTGCCAGTGACAGTCTATATCCACTTGAGACTGCAATGAGACAACCAACTCAATTCATGTAAGTCCCTAACTCGCTATCCAAGGACAATTAATTTTCTAGTTGGCACTGAATTTCAGGAACCCTCACATAAAAAGAACACAAACTCAGATGCTATGTTACACTTCATCTGAACATTGTCCACATAAATAAGTACAGACATTAATAAAAGAGAGATGTCAACACTAAAAGGTGTTGAAAATTATTTTAGGAATAACGAATGCTTCGGGGATTAACAGTACCATATGGTACCTTTCACCTCCAACTTACTGGTACAAATCCAGCTAGAGCAGCATGAATAAAAGCCTTACCATCTGGTGACTTATTGCTTTAAGGAAAATAAACAGGTGTTTGTATTTCACACACACAAAATCTACCACCATAACTGGAAGTCTTGTTGGATTTCTCAGTAGAGATCAAAGAGGACCAGAACAGTCTTCCCTCAGTACAACTAATCTATTTACAAGAGTGAGGACAGCTGAATGCCAAATACTAGCACCACCCAGTACCAGCAATTAAAATATGATCTACCATGTTTCCAGCAACAGTATTTTCAGGGAACAGAAGGATTTATGGCTTTCAAACTGAATCTCATCTGCTGCTTTCCCCCCTATACATCCTCTGAAGCAGCAGGTATAACAATACTCTCCTCCGCTAAAAGCTTTATCTTGCTTCTATTCTTAGACCATCACTGCTATGACAGCACTACTATAAAATATTACACATTTAGCAGCCCTCATATCAGCCTTAACAAGGAAGCCTGAAGTAATTTACGAGATGCATCCTGGAGTGCTGAGTGAACTGGCAGATGTAGTTGCCAAGCCACTCTCAATAATATTTGAGAAGTCATGGCAGTCAGGTGAAGTCCCAACTGACTGGAAGAAGGGACATGTTACACCTATCTTTAAAAAGGGTAGAAAGGAGGACCCTGGGAACTACTGACCTCTCAGCCTCACCTCTGTGCCTTGGAAGATCATGGAGCAGATTCTCCTAGAAGGCCTGATAAGGCACAAGGAGGTCAGGGAGGTGATCAAGGACAGCCAGCAGGGCTTCACTAAGGGGAATCCTGCCTGACAAACCTAGTGGCTTTCTACAACAGAGTGACTGCATCAGTGGATAAGGGATGACCTGTGGACATGATCTATCTGGACTTCTGCAAGGCCTTTGACACGGTCCCCCACACCATCCTACTCGCCAAGTTGCAGAGATACAGATTTGATGGGTGGACCATTCAGTGGATAAGGAATTGGCTGGATGGCCGCGTCTAGAGGGTAGTTGTCAATGGCTCCAAGTCCAGATGGAGAGCAGTGACAAGCGGTGTCCCTCAGGGGTCCATACTGGGGCCTGTCTTGTTTAACATTTTTATCAATGACTTAGAAAGCAGTATTGAGTGCACCATCAACAAGGCTGCAGATGACACCAAGCTGAGTGGTGGTGGTGTTGTTACACCAGGGGGACAGGATGTCATACAGAAAGACATAGGCTGGAGAGGTGGGCCCAGGTGAACCTCATGAGGTTCAACAAGGGCAAGAGCAGGGTCCTGCACCTGGGCCACTATCAATACAAGCTTGGGGAAGAGGTAATAGAGAGCAGCCCTGCAGAAAAGGACTTGGGGGTGTCGATAGACAAGAAGCTGGACATGAGCAGCTGGTGTGTGCTTGCAGCCCAGAAGGCCAATTGCATCCTGGGCTGCACCCAAAGAAGTGTGGCTAGCAGATTGAGAGAGGTGATTCTGCTGCTCTACTCTGCTCTGGTGAGACCTCACCCAGAATACTGTGTCCACCTCTGGAGCCCTCAGCACAGGAAGGATATGGACCTGATGGAGCGGGTCCAGAGGAGGGCCACAAGGATGATAAGGGGGCTGGAACACCTCTCCTATAAGGACAGGCTGAGGAAGCTGGGATTGTTCAGCCTTGAGAAGAGAAGGCTCAATGGAGACCTAATAGCCACCTTCCAGTACCTGAAGGGAGCTTACAAAAAGCCTGGAGAGGGCCTGTTTACAAAGGCCTGGAGTGAAAGGACAAGGGGCGATGGTTTTAAATTAGAAAAGAGTGGATTTAGATTGGATGCAAGGAAGAAGTCCTTTACTGTGAGGGTGGTGGAACACTGGAACAGGTTGCCCAGGGAGGTGGTTGAGGCCCCATCCCTGGAGACATTCTAGGTGAGGCTTGACAATGCTCTGAGCAACCTGCTCTAGCTGAGGATGTCCCTGCTCTCAGCAGGGGGTTGGACTAGATGACCTCTAGAGGTCCCTTCCACCCCAGACATTTCTATGATTCTAATCAGCATCCATACCTCAATGAGTTCATTTGAACATTATCCTTTTTTTTATTCAAGAACAATTCCTGAGTTTGAGTTCCCCAGTTTGTTTATAAATTTTCTCTCCCATGCTCCAGTTTCTCCCTGTGAATTAGAAAGGACATTAAAAAAAAAAAAAAAAAAAAAAAAAAAAATTGTGGTATGAAAAATGCGAGAAGTTACAATTTAGTTTGAAACTTAGTAACAACAGGTACATAAATATTCTCTGAATTTTCTCTTCTCAATTTATGTGGCAATCAGTTTTTGTATAGCAAAATTTACTGTCTATTTAATATGACTTATCTTTGTTAGTGGCAAGTGGGAGGTTCTCTGAATAACTTGAGATCAGAATAGTCAGAATATAATTTGTTTGCCTTCTTTAAAGCTCTATTTTTATCCTGGAGCAAGTTTGTACTTTTTGCTTTTTTGTTTGTTTGTTTGTTTGGCTAAGGCTGAATGCAGCTATTTTCACATCACATAGTGACCCAGGAGCACAAATCACATCAGAGAAATCTCTTAAGTTTCCTTGGTAAATCTGCACCTGTTGTTTTGTAGCCTCTTAATCAAAAATATCCAGTAAGTATTCTTATTTCATTACCCCACATACCCTTTGAACACTACAGATCAAAGGCATGGCATTGTAGACTAGAGACTTTCTGGCCTATTTCTTATTATTCTGGTCTATCTTTTATTTCTTATCTTACTCCTCTGACTGTTTTATCAGTATGATTAACACACATCAAATAAGAAAAAGCTAGAAATAACTAAGAGAGATTTGCTAAACCAAAGATCTGCCAGGAACATCATCCTACAAATCATATTTTGTCTCTTTGTTCACCAGTCACACTAGCTCCCTGGTCAGACCACCTGCACCCGAGATGCACTGTCTGGCAGGACTCCAACAGGAAAAAGTTTCTTGCATCTGCTAGCTCTTTGAGTTTTTATCCTTACTCTGCTAAATACACACATGCTAAAATAAAGCACCCCTGACTACTAAGTGGCTAAATAATGAGGGCCAAAAGTAGCCCTGTACAACTGAGAACAGTCTGCATTACTTCAAAACAGCCAAGCTCCAGGCCCTAGTTTAAACCCAGTGTGCACCTAGGTCTCTGTAACAACAACTCCATTTGATTCCAGTTCATGTATGCTATTGATTATACAGCTCCTGAACCACAGTGGAAGTCCTGGGTGAATTAATGCACAAGGTTTCAAGGGGTGCTCTCCCCAAAATTAAATGTGATGCATAAGCATTTACTCATGAATTTCAAAAGGACCAGAAAGCATCCAGGCCCAGATGCTGTCATGTCAGTCACTGCCTGCTAGAAAGGCTTAACCCATTTTAGGATTTGCTTGGCACTTATCTATTTAAGATTTTAATCCACAGCCTTTGTCTTTCAGATTCTGCTACGTATTTGTGGCACAGACAGAAGGCAATACTGTTTAATCTGAGCCTTGCTTTCAGACACATTCCTTGATGGACCTGACAAGTTTCTAATCTCTTGTCAAAATGAACGGCCTCTCTTTGTCAGCTGGTGCATAACTCTACTGTGCCTTCCCAGAACAACAACAAAAAACAGAACCAGCCATCTGACACATATTTAAATGCTATTACAAGCTGACTGAAAATAGATGGACTCCTGAAAAAGAGATAAAGGGACAAAATCTGCTTTGAAACAGAGCACAAAACATCACAACCTTATGCTGTTCTAACAACAGGTAAATGAGGTGCTACAGGATGTACCAGGGGACTCTGTAAAACCAGAGCAAAGAGCTCTAGTAAGCTGTCCATTTCACAAAAAGGACACAGTCTAAGCTGCTGGCTGAACAGAGAGCTTTGAAGAAAAGGGAAGTCTGTGGCCTATGGAAGAAGGGGCAGGCTGCTCAGAAGACTGCAAAGATTCTGTGAGGCTATGCAGGGAGAAAATTAGGAAGGCCAAAGCCCAACTAGAAATTAACCTGGCTATTGCCATAAAAGACAATAAAAATAGTTTCTGTAAATACATTAGCAGCAAAAAGAGGACTGAAGAGACTCTCCATCCTCTATTGGATGCAGGGGGAAATATAGTGACCAAGGATGAGGAAAAGGCTGAGGTACTGAATGCCGCCTTTGCCTCAGTCTTTAATAGTAAGTCCAGTTTTATCTGAGTGCTGAGCCCCCTGAGCTGGAAGACAGGGAGCAGAATGAAGCCTCCATAATCCAAGAGGGAATGGTCAGTGATCTATTGCACCACTGAGACACACACACGTCTATGGGGACAGATGGGATCCACCCAAGGGAGCTGATGGAAGCGATCACCAAGCAACTTTCCATCATTTATCAGCAGTCTTGGCTATCCAAGGAGGTCAGCAAATGTGACATCTTAGCTATAAGAAGGGTCTGGGGAGCTACAGGCCTGTCAGTCTGACCTCAGTGCCACGGAAGGTTACAGAGAAGATCATCTTGAGTGCCACCGTGAGTCACATACAGGACAACCAGGTGATCAGGCCCAGTCAGCGTGGGTTTATGAAGGGCAGGTCCTGCTTGACTAACCTGATCTCCTTCTATGACAAGGTGACCTGCCTAGTGGATGAGGAATAGGCTGTGGGTGTTGTTTATCTGGACTTCAGTAAAGCTTTTGACACTGTTTCTCACAGCATTCTCCTGAGAAAATGTCTGTTCATGGCTTAGACAGGCATATGCTTTGCTGGATAAAAAAGTTGTCTGCTTGGCCAGGTGCGAAGAGTGGTGGTGAATGGAGTTAAATGCAATTGATGGCCAGTCACAAATGGTGCTCCCCAGGGCTCAATACTGGGGCCAGCTCTTTTTAATATCTATATCAATGACCTGGATGAGAGGATTGAGGGCACACTCAGTCAGTTTGCAGACAACACCAAGTTGGAAGGGTGTGTTGATCTGCTTGAAGGTAGGGAGGCTCTACATAGGGATCTGGACAGGCTGGATTGATGGTCTGAGGCCAGTGGTATGAGGTTCAACAAGGCCAAGTGCTGTGTCCTGGCACTTAGGCCACAACTCCTTCAGGCAATGCTACAGGCTTGGGGAAGAGTAGCTGGAAAGCTGCCCAGTGGAAAAAGACCTGGGTGTTCTGGTCAGCAGTTGTCTGAATATGACCCAGCAGTGTGCCCATGTGGCCAAGAAGGCCAACAGCATCCTAGCTTGTGTCAGAATAGTGTGGCCAGCAGGACTAGGGAAGTGGCATCTGGGCATTACAGTGTCCAGCATGTCATGGCTGGAGGTTACACAGCAATATGCCCAGCCACAGCAGGGAGCCCAAGCCAACAAAAAGCCCAAGCCCTACAAGTATCATATGAACTGGCTTCCCATCTGGCTTCATTGGTGCCAATGCTGGCAAGGAATGCTGTCTGAGGACAAGGGAAGGTGGAACTTCTCTTTTTGGCAGTGACCTACATGTTTAAGGTGTGGTTTCATAATCAACATAAGTCACAGTGGGTGCTTGGTACCTGATTGGCAGACCATACAGCCAACTTTCTGTATGAACACTACTATTACTTGTTTATTTGCTTTGTCAGTATTTTACGATATTCCCTTCCGGCCCTCTAAGTGGTATTCCTACCAATACCTCAAACTATCAGAATATATGAGGAAAAAAATCAGGCTCCCAAATCCAGTTTTATTTTCTGTAGAGAAAAGTAAAAGTGCAAGACTAAAAATAGAGACTTACACAAAACTGGGTTTACTAGACATAAAAATTAGGGTATCTGTGTAATACACATACAAGAGCATAACTTTGTACACATAAAACTCTTTGATCCAGCAAGTTTGCACCATCATGTTCTTTGAAAAAGATGAGACCAAAAAGTAAAGGGGACAAAGCTACTTAAAGTTAACACACACAAACATGCATGATGCTGGAAGTTTCCTCAGTGACTTAGATTCTTCTGTTAGGTCCAAAGAGGGCTTCTTCCCTCAAACATTGTATCTGCACACATGGCTCAAATACAAATTACACAAACTGTTCACAAGGGAATTAATTGGGTTTTGATTCATCCATTATCAAATCGACCTGAGTTTCACACTGTTTGTTTTTTTTTTTTTTCCCCAGACATTCTGTAATGGTCTTAAATATAACATGAGCAAAAATAACCCCAGATTCTTATTCTGTAGAGACACCCTACTTGTGACACTGGCATCTTTGTCTCTCTTGGTCTCCTCTCCAGCCTATGCCCACTATTTCTTTTCCTTAGAATCTGATCTCTCTCTCATCAGCCTGATCATCTTTTCTTCCACCCCCATAACATGCTTAACTGGACAGCTGCCAAAGTCACCATTGGCCGTTGTGTACTTACTTCCCCAGAGCTATTCAGTGTAGTACTACCCCAATAGTTTCCCTATCTGGTGGCTTCAGTTACACTTCCTTCACTGATTTGCCACCCTCGAGATAGAGCTTCGCATCTCTATCAGGGCTCATTGTCTGTCTCCAGGAGCATACTTACCTGCTTTTCCATTTTAATGCTTTGCTGTACCTCCATCCCATGTTGTGCCACAATCCTTTGTTGTCCCGCTGTCTGCACTATTCCCAACATAAAACTCTTGCCTGCAACTATCTGTAGAGATTTCCCTGTCTTCCTGCAGTTCTTTGAAACACTCTTAATTTTGGTACCCCACCTCAACTTCACAAATAAACATGCTTCCCCAGTAGGAAACCTACCTAGCAGACCTACCCAATTAGTGCTGCTAACAAAAGATTGTCAATCCAAACTAAGAAAACCACTGAGAACTTAAGGAAATATACCTTCTTTTTAATAACACACTACACCTTTCTCAGTTATAGATATATATACAGACACACAAACACACCATTCTCATATTCTGAAATTACCTCTGGCCTTGTACCTTTAGTTTTCAGAATCATGTTAAATTTTCTCAGCTGTGAGTCACAGTCCTGCCTCTGACACTGGCTTTCTCTGTTATCCTAGGCAAGTTACGGAGTTATTTAATATCTGGAAGCCTGGAGCACCTGGTTCCTCTTCACAAGAGTCAACAGAAGTACTCAGCTTGCTCAGATTCATGATAGGGCAAACAATTCTGATCTGCACATATGTTTCCCAGTCTATTAAGTTAGCTCCTCTAATTATCCAGGGATAATGTTAATGCCTCATCTGGGTGCTGAGAAGGGCATTTAAACACTTGAGGAAGGTTAATACAAAAGTTGTATAAATTAATTGCAGTAAAAGAACAAAACTAAACTGCAGCAAAACCCAACAAATTCAGCCAACAATAAACACAAAACAAAGCAGAGAAACACCTCAAACCCAAGTTGTGGAGGACAAATAAGGATTTATGAAAGATCCTATCAGCTACTAGACACGTATTACCTCTTGTCCAAGTTACATCTAGAAAATTCTCTGCATTTATATCATTCACTTTGTGTCTTATTAACCACAATGTCAGTGTTTAACAAGCTGTCAAGTGGCATACCTAATAACTGTATTAAAAACTGCATGCTGAACTAGCAGCAAGAGAGCTCATTAGAAAGAATAAAGGAGAAAACCTGACCACATGTCCCTTCAATTTTCATTTATCCTTTAAGGGCAATCAGGAGAGCAGATGGTTTATCATTCTTGCACAGCTTCTGAGCAAAGAGAGCTGATTCATTTATTTAAGAGTCTTATCTCCTGTCAGCCCTCTGTTTGGGAAATGGCATATTGCAAGGTTTCCCCTTATTACAAGAAGGCTTTCCTGACAGGCCTGGAAAAATGTAAGCTTTCCTGTCAGTCAGATGAGCCCCTTTATCCCATTTGGCGACCAACCTTGGATAAAAATAGACTGCCATCTGACTAAGCAAATGTGAGACTGAAAGACACGTGCTGGAATGCAACTGATCTGAATATTAGTTAATCTGCTGATGCCTTTCCAGCAACACCTTATGGCTGCTGGGAAAGTATGAGACTTCTTTCAATAGTGCACTTCAAAAACCATTAACTTAAATGTGATCATTTGCTGTATTTTCTCTCTTTTTTTTTTCAGTGACTATGCTATAGTTTCCCTATTTTAATGAAGGCTTCTTAACTTGAGACTTCTCCACGAGTTGTGTGTAGAAAGTCTCATGCTATTTTCTTTTCACTTTTTGTACTTCTCTCTCCCCTTTCACTTTTTGTGACAGAAGGGAAAGACCCAAAAGCAGGCATAGTTCAGAAGGCCTAAAACACTTCTATGTAAAGATAATTTGATGGAACACATACAAGTCTGACAGTTTGGCATACAAAAATTAACATTGTTGGCTATTAGGGGGTAATAGGACAAATATGGGTCAGTCTTCTTGATACTAAAATATTTCATAGTACCCTAACAGTATTAAGAATATTTTGGTTTTATTGTCAGAAACTTGTTCTGTTGAAAATAAATAAATAAACGTTAGAATCAATCATTAATCCAGGCCAGAAAGAGTCAATAAAATAACTGAAATGAGACTCCTCCTTTCTGCTCAACACATACTTCATCCATTTAGTCTTTTGAATAGGGTAACCTTAAGGAAAGAAGATAAGTGAAAGCAAATCTGCTGACATGAAGTTTGAATCTATTCTATTACTTTAGGCTGAATAAAAATTTGTGATAGCTCAAAATAACATGACTTTACAACTATCAAATTCTAGCAATTTTAAAGCATAATCTCTGAACTCCATTTTTTGGACCAGAGAAAGACACTCATGTGCCTTTCCAACACTGCTTCTACTCTTTCACTGTCAAATGTATTTAAACAGATAACCTACAGGATAGAGTTATCTCTGCTGGAATTTCTTGACTGGTACTTAACCGAGAAATTGCAATATTCT
>JANHGN010025769.1:0-29363 GCA_024605025.1 Megaceryle maxima | reverse complement strand
GGTGCTTCGTGGTATTCTATTGCTTGGAGGGCTGTGAAGTAAAATCCTAGTAGGATTGTTAGGGTTAGTGCTTGGACATCATGCTGGTGCCCGTGTTCACGCTGAAGCTCAACCACAAGATCCTGCCCCGCATGGTGGCGCTGGGCCGGTACGACGGGACGCACCCCTGCCTGGCCGCCGCCACGCAGGCGGGCAAGGTAACGGGGCGGCGCGGCCCGTTCTCCCGCCCGCCGCCCCTCACGGGGCCGGGCCGCGGCCGGGGGCTCTGTGCGCCCACCCAGCTGAGGGGAAAGGCCCTTTTTAGGAGCAGGGTCCTGTTCCGGGGGTGCTGCTGGCGCGTCCCCCGCGGCTCGAAGAGCCCGGGGCGCAGGCCCCGCTCCCCGCTGCGCCTCCCGGGGCTGCGGCAGAGGTCCCGGAGGGGCTGGGCCGGGCTGCGCAACCCCTTTGCGGCAGCGATGGCCGTGGCGGAGCCCCGTGAGGGGTCACACACGCTACCCGGTGCTGGGCAGTGCGAGGAGGGAGCTCTGCCCCGCTGCTCTCTGCTCCGAGGGCCCAGAGCTGCGGCCCGGCCGCTGGAGCTGTGTCCGGGCGCGACGCGGCATCTGAACCTCTGCTTTGTGGCACCGGGGAGGGGCTGCAGAAATTAATATCTGGTCGCCCAGGTCGCCAAGGAAACTATTGCGTTTTCTGACAGACAGTGTGGCTTTTCCCAAGCCGTGGGTTTCACCCTTCGGTGCTCGGTTCCAGCAGTGAACATAAGCGCTGTTAAGGGGTGAACTCGGTGCTGGTGACAGAAAACGGTGCTGAGGCTTCTACATATGGTGCAGAGACTGCCGTGTGGGGACAGAAAGCGTTGTGCGGACCATGCTGGAGTTTGAAATGCAAACAGAAGAGGGTTAAATGCAACCTACTTAATAAACAAAATACCGGTTTAAGTGTAAACCTGCAGAGGCACTTAGGTTTGTGTAAATACAAACATGGCTCAGCTGCGATGTTTCCCAGCATTGTTACTAATTTTATTTTGGAGCTTTTAGGAGCAGCACAGAACAAGGGCTTGTTTCAGAGACACTGGACAGCTGTACATCAAAGGCTACTAAACATAATGTCCTGTGACCCCCCTACTCTGCTCCAAACAATGACAGTGGCTGAGTATTGGTCAGTGAGAATAAAAACATCTTTATCACAGGGCCCCTTTTTAAGTTAACCATATTCAGCTGCAGGTAGTGGTTACAGAGAGGTACCAGGTAAATTGCCCTAAATGTTTGGGGTTTTTTGGTAACACTGTTACTGTCTGAATATAATTTGTTTAGTTTGTTTTTTATATAATTTGTTACTCCCTTTGGTTTGCTCTTTTTTGTCTTATTCTGAAGACTTGTTGGTTACCATTTTCAGAAACAAAGCAGAGCAGAGTGTTTTTTCTGCCATTTCCCTTTTTTCATGTAGTTCAAAACTAAAGAATGACTGTCAAAAACACTGTTGTCAGCATAACCCGCAGTTGTTTGTCCTCACTTTGGCTGAGGGAATACCCTGCTTATCCATTGGGTTATTAGCCAAACAGTAGTCTGTAGTGTTTGTATACAAACACGGTGGTGCTCTATGATAATATTTATATCTTTGTTTCTACAGGTTTTTATACATAATCCTCATGCCCGAGGGCAGAGAACGAGCACAAACCGAATGGTGCCAAGTAACCAAGATTCGGACATTTCTCTTCTCAACATTAATCAAGGGATCACTTGTCTGGCTTCGGGAGTGCTGAACCCTCAGCTTGGTTATGATTGTCTTCTGGTTGGAACACAGACAAATTTATTGGCTTACGATGTCTATAACAACTCAGATTTGTTTTACAGAGAGGTGAGTTCATTTAATTGCCTGCTTTTTTTGTTTTCTTTCTGTTCTAAAGATGGGGGTTTTTATATTACTTTTGTCAACTTAACGCAAAGAACCGAAGCATAGTTGTTACTGCATTCAGAACATTTTGCCTTTAGAATATTTTGAGTATTTCAGAAGTGATGTACATCTGTGTCTGCACATGCAAGAGCACATTTTCATCATGTGTCACACATCACCTAGCAAGAGAAAACTTAAATCTAATAGGCATTCAGAGGTCAGCCAAACTGATAGTGATAATGTTGGAAGCTCTTCTTGATTTGTGTACTCTGATGTCTCACTGTCTGCTCTTTCTATTGCCTTTCCTGTTTCTCTGTAGGTTTCAGATGGAGCCAATGCAATAGTTCTTGGAAAGCTGGGAGATATTTCATCTCCACTTGCTATAATTGGTGGAAACTGTGCTCTGCAGGGCTTTGATTATGAAGGAAGTGACCGTTTTTGGACAGTAAGGCTATGCAGTAATGCTTTTGATGTTATTGTGAGATTCTAATTCCTAGCACTAATTCTTCCTTTTTTTAAATTTTTATTTAATATATATAATAAATGCTAATTTGATTGTCGATCTTTCTTAATTTATCTCAGATCTTAAACTGTATTTTGGTCGTGTAGTCAGTGCACTTGGATGTGGCTTGAATGTTAACTTCAATTGTTGCAGCTGAAATGATAAAAATCGTTAGCTGCTAAGGGCTGTTGTCTGTATTAAGGGCTGTCTTTCTCCTTTTAGGTCACTGGAGACAATGTTCGGTCATTAGCACTTTGTGACTTCGATGGTGATGGCAAAAACGAGGTTTGTAACCATTTACATATGAATTCAACTGTTTTCATGGTCTTACAGTGCAATGATAATAAAAGCCATGGACTATCATATATGACTGACATTACCAGTTAAAGAGAAGTCTAATCAAAATGAAAATAACTTGTCACAAGCATCTTGCAGATAAGATGTGATACAAACACTAGGGAAGAGCTGCCATTGTGATCATGCAGGCTGCAAGGGACAGGTGAAGTCCTGAATTTGTATGACATTCTCTGCTCTAAATGTTCTTCTATCCTGAATGATCAGACTTACACACATCTGCCTTTAAGAAAGGGAAGATGTTTTGTAGATGTTTGAATCTCGCTTGACAAAAAAAAAAAAAAAAGTTGTAACTAATACTTTATGAACAAGAGACTTCTGAAATCTTGTCATAACAGAGGGTACCTTTTGTTCCACTGGCAACTTCTTGTACAGCTCTTCATTGCTGGACTTGTAATATTTATTTGTCCTTTATTGTCCTTTCCTTAGCTTAACTATTTTTAAGGCAGACTTTTCTTTTTATTTAGCTTCTTGTTGGCTCTGAAGATTTTGACATCCGGGTGTTTAAAGAAGATGAGATTGTGGCAGAAATGTCAGAGACGGAGGTAAATGACTTCTAGCTAATGTTTGTCATAATTGCTGATAGAGCTGAAAGCATTGTGAACTGTAAAGCTTCTCTAGTTACTCTGGTTCAGATTTATTGTGTAGTTAAATAGTTACTTAATTATTTGGCACAGTATCTGTTCCGCTACAACTACAGAAGAGAGTTTAATGATGTTTTCCATTACGCACAGTTTTTTGCTTTGTTTATTTACAAACCTTAGTAAAGTATACTTTACAAACATGAAGTATGGGACAGATAGGTTTACAGAGGAATAAATACAAGGAGTGGAAGCTTTAGCTTAAGAACTGAGAGCAGAATCCTCCTGTTAAATTTTGGTTGTTTCAAAGGGAGTAAAATACCCTTACCTTTGCATTTAAGAGTTTTCTTCGCATTCTTTTGATGCTTATGCACCTTGGGTAGAGTAAGGACATGTTACAGACCTCTGTCATTGGAGATCTGAGGTCTCCCTGCTGCCCGAGTTGGGACTAAAAGGCTTAGTTAGCTATTAAACCACTTAGGAAGAGCTATAAAAGGCAAATCTGCGCAGTGTTCTGGGAAAGGAAGCTGTTGTAGCTAGAATTAGAACTCTGCCTTATAATACCTTCTGCTGTCTGTACAGTGGCCAGTCTAGAGTCATGTGGCCTGTTTAAGTTAAGGGGAAGCAAAAGGTCCATCACTCTCATGTGTGATGTATTTCCAGATCCACAGTACAATTGTTTTAAATTCACACCTGCAGAGTCTTAGGAAGCCTGTTACAATCCTATGGTTCTAATTTTAAAGGACACACTGCACCTAAACCTTTCTTTGTAGCAAGGCAGATTCATGAAACACTGGCTTTATACCTTGTGATTTTTTTGGAAGACATGAATAGTTTGTGTTTTCTGTTTCATCACGTACTCAAGTGAAACAGAAGCCATAGACTGTTGTGACTCTTAAGTTTCTAAGTGGAGAACTGGGTATAAAGGGATTATTGTTACCTTTCTGAGTTTCTGACTATTACTGGGGTCTTCTGTCTTTACTGAGCACTTGCAGTTTAGAGGGGTTTGATACTTGGGAAAGGCTTTGGAGAAGATTGCAAGGAAAATATAAAGGGTTGGGCAACCATGTTCTGTGGTTAACAAAAAAAAAGGAGCACAGTCAGCAGAATTTTGGAAGTTGTTGAAGGATTTAAAGAAATCCTGTGCTGTGTTGTATAGGAGAGCAGACAGAGGATTGCAGTTGCTCCTGCTGACAGTAAAAGCACTGAGGGCCTCAGCTCAGTGAGGAACTGTAAAGTTATGGGTCTTAAAAGCAGTGAGGAACAGGCTGAGTTATGACTCTTGGGTCTTTCCCCGGAGCTGTTATTTACTCAGGTAATACTGAGCCTGGTGTTCTAATAGTATCCCCAAAAAGTCCAGCTGTGGGAGCTGTTAATTTTTATCTCGCTAATCTTGGGCAAAGATTTTCTACCAATATTATCTCTGGGGCTTTCCCAGTCCATGTAAAGTTGAACTTTTTGGCATCGCCAGCTCCTGAGATTTAGGGAATGCTCTGTGTTTGGAGTAGGTTTTTTGGTGATATGTTACCACTGATGACCACAGGAACCCTGTGAGCAGTTGTGTTGCTAAATACTTGGTCTAAGTACACTTTGAAGGTAATTCTGCAATCTTTGCTGAACTGTATCTTAACACTCCCAACATGGTTTGTGTGAGGAAATCTGATGGGGCCTTTGGCGATTTCAAGCTGATTTTCAAAACCACTTACTTCAGCACTTAATGCTTCCTACAGTGGACTTATTTACCACTCAAATATATAACTCACATGATGGAGAGATAGTACAGTCTGTTCTCTGTGCCTGCAGCTTTCACTCCTGTATCCCCTCTTTCCCTCCTCTCCCCCCATCAGACAATCACTGCCCTTAGCCCCATGTACGGCAGTCGGTTCGGCTACGCTCTTTCTAATGGGACAGTTGGAGTTTATGACAAGACAGCCCGCTACTGGAGGATTAAGGTTAGTTCACTGTTGGAATATTGTTGCTGGAAGGCTGCTGGGGGATCTTGTACCTAATCTCAGGTTGCTCTGGTGTTATCCTGACTCCTTAGATGAATTTGAAAATTTCTGCTGAGCATAGAACTTAATGTGATTTTTTTTTTTTTTAATTGTTTTTTACAAAATCTAACTATTTTTATAGATACATGTGAAATTAATACCATGTCAGTTCCTTGAGTGCTTTTGGGACTGTTGGTGACACTGATACAAGTGTAGAATGAGAGATGCTACAGCTTCATGGAGTTTAAACAACAGAGATGCAACAGAGAAATGAAGAGTTCACTGTTAGAAAATGCCTCTGGCTGTATCATTGAATCAATAAACTGGCTTTCAGTGACTGAATTCATCTTGCATTGTCTACGTTCAAAGTGAATTCTTCACATCAAAAGGAATTTGTTGCTGAGGCAAATCATATTGGCAGGATCCTTTCCTGATGCTCATTTTAATACTCTTAATGTAACACAGGTTAGAACAGTCTGCTTAATAGTAATGAGGGAAAGGATTCCTCAGGAGGTAGCAGGAAGAGGCTAATGGCTGCCCTCAGTGGTCTCATTTTAGGACAATGTTGAAGCCTTGGTTTTATTTATTTATGTATTTTCTTAGAGAATTTGTTTTTTTACAGTTTGTTTTTGCGAGCTGTAATCATCTGCTTGCATGAAAATGCATTTAAAGGAAAAATCAGATCCTTTGAGAGCAGTGGACTAGATTTGTAATAAGGGCTAAGATTTCAGACCTGTGTGACCGGAGATAGTGATGCTCCAACTTCTTGCTAGGAGATGTTTTTATATTGTTTTCTGTGATCTCCTTAGCCTCATGCTCCAGTCTCCTGCGTGTACAATTTAGAAAACATACCCAAGCTTAACTTGTTCTTTGTTTTCTGTCCTCAGTCCAAGAACCACGCGATGAGCATACACGCGTTTGACCTGAACTCTGATGGTGTGCGTGAGCTGATCACTGGCTGGTCCAATGGGAAGGTGGGTTTGTACGGGGGGAAATGAGGAGCAGTACATCTTGAAGCTGTGTTTGAACAAGGCTGTGAACTGGTCTGAAGGAGAACCAGCCAAGAAATTAAAAAGTTGCAAACTGAGCGCTGAGGAACGATGGCGGTAAGCCTAGTTTGGCTGGTGAGTCCAGTGCCAAGTGCAAGATCAGAAAAAAGCTGCTTCCTCTGCTTAGCTTGGAGTCAATCGCGAAGGTGTGGCACCTTGCTTCTATGGCAGCAGGGATCAGGTGCCACATCCTAGAGCTCTGGAGTGTCTCTTTTCAGCTGTGTCTTGAGGACACGCTAATAATCCTCTGTGATGTTTCCTGAACGTTCTCCAGCTACAAGGAGGACGAAGTGGTTATGTAACAGGAGAGTAGCGTCGGGCTTGACTGTGCCAGGATTAATTGAGCATTATTTCATTTTATGTAAAGGCATGTTCTATACAGCTCACTCTTAGTCTCTTAAGCCTGTTGCTTGGTATTCCCCTCTCCAGAAATGACTGTCCTAGCTGCTGAAACTCACCTGCATACAGCTTGCCAGGTTTTTTGGGTTTGGGTTTTTTTTTTTTTCTAAAGCTATTATTTTTTTCTTCACATCTCTCATTAGTCTCATTAGCTTGCGGGAATTTAATTAACTTCGTATCAAGCTGGCAGTCTAGAGCCCAGATATGTTGTAACTTTTGTTGGATCAGGTGTACAGCATTGTTAGAGAGAACCTTTCCTTGCTTTGCTCCTTTTTCTGTTCTTTTCCACTGTCAGTCTCGACCTTGCTTGTTGGTCTGAAACAGTCTCCCGCTCCTCAGGAAGAGCAGTGCTGAGTCCTGTGCTTTGGAAAAGACACCCTGCATAGAACCAAGCCTCCCTCACTGTTTTTCTCCAGTGAAAGATAATTAAAGGTTGTGATATTTCTGTGTAAAAATAATTCGCCACACAAAGGCTGCAGCTGAGAGGAGAGGTGGTGGATACTGCACTGAGGTTATTTCTGGTTTAGTCCCATTGTTATTGTGCTCATGGGTGTATAACCTTCCCAGAACAGACTTGCGGTGCCCTTTTTTCTATCCTCTTGGTTTGTAACTTAGGGAGTCCTCTCTGAGGAGCACTTCCTTCTAGCTGAGTCTGTCTGGAGGTCATTTCTTGACAGTGTGTTTTTCATGTGTGCTGTTCTGATCAGCAGAGCTGCAAGTTCACCTGCAGTTCTGTGAGCAGAGCTGGCTTTTGGTTACCAGCTCAAGAGCGTGGCATGACAAATTTTGGGAGTTAACTTTTCTGCTCATGCTGTGCCTTGGAACTCTTTGTTGTTCCAGGTTGATGCACGCAGCGACCGAACTGGGGAGGTCATCTTTAAGGACAACTTTGCTTCTGCAATTGCGGGAGTGGTGGAGGGAGATTACAGAATGGATGGGAGCACCCAGTTAATCTGCTGTTCAGTTGATGGTGAAGGTAGGAGCATCATTCAGGATTTTAATTTAATACACAATAATATCAGGCACATCACATCATCTCAGATTAGCTAAGCGTTGTCTTGGTTCCATAGGCAGTTTTATGTGCCAGTTTCCCTTTGCTTTACGCAGAGTTAAGGGAATTTTGAGTTACGCTATCTGCAAACAGGAATTGGAATATTGCCTTCTCTGATAATCAGCCTGTGTTTCATTATAATCCAAGAAGCCATAAAAATTCATTTGCCCACTGGAAGAAGTCCTATCCTAATAATGCAGAGGTAACTATATTCAGTACAGACTGGTTCTTCAGGCAGCATTATTATAGATGCATGTATGGGAAATCTTTTTTCCTATATGTGGTAGTTCTTTGGTTGCTTTACAGTGGGTAAAGGTGTTTAGAGAGCTAAGGGTGTGTATGTTTTGGTTTCCTTCTGAAGATGTATAGTTTTTAGTATGGTTTTTGTATTGGTAACTTTAGATGTTAACATTGCTTTGTTTCCTGGAAAATGCTCTTCTTAGGCTGCAGAATTGGTGGATTTATCCCACCATGCATTTGAGAAATCAGACCTGCTTACTGTGAGTAGAAATGAATATGATCACAGATGATTTAAATAAGCTCAGCATGAATTTAGAGGGAAGGCTCCAGGAAAGACATTGGCATGATTATCCGCCTGCTTGGTGTCAGTGGCCTGAGACAAGCAGGTCTGGCACAACCCATTTGGAACAAAAGGCTGTCCTTGTTAAATAGCACAGTGCTTTGCTGTCTGTCTTAATCACAGGCTGGGGGGACTTGCTGTGCTTGGGCTTCAGTGTTTAAACCTTTTTCCTAAGCTTACAAGAGAGGAACATTGAACGCAGCTCTGAAGGTATCTCTTCCTAGCAGAGCTGCATAGGTTAATATCACTGAATGTGATCATCCTTTTCTAATGGGTCCATTATAAACAAACCTTGCCATGATGGGGGTCCCTGTAGGTGTTACTAAATAGCAGTAGCCCTGTTGCTGGGGCTTTATGGACAATGCATTCTCATAATCCTTCTCATGAGTTCTGTTTGGGGCCAGCATCCTTTCACATGAGGTGCTCCTCTGTGTTTCGGTGTATTTTCCATCTTGCTCTCATTTTAAATGAATGATTCACTCAGAAATAATAAGTCAGGTTCTTTCATCAGAAGACAGCATGTGTGCTGAATGCTTTTCAAGTTCCCTGCAACTTTTTACGGGGGCTGCACAGTCAGGAAGCATATTCTTTGTGGGTATACAATTTTTGTCCCTGGCTTTGATTGTCAGCTGCAATCAAAGCACTCAGCCCTAGAGCAAAATGGAAGTTTATAGCAAGCGTGTTTGTCTCATCATCTGTTCATCTCTTCTGTCTCCACGGGCAGTTAGAGATATTTCCATAACTGTGCTCCACTGGGCTGCTGGGAAACAGGTCTTGCTCCTTGAAGTATCCCTTGATTTGGGGAAAAACTAATGTGGGTAAATCATATTTCATGACTGACAGTGACTTACAGTCACTGCCAGACCGTAACAACTCCTCTGGCCAGCTCTACAAATCTGAGTACATGGTATATTCATTTTGCATAATTGCAAACTTGCCCAAGCACCCAAAAGAATGATTGCAGTGGGAATCCTTTCACAAAAGAACCAGGCACTGCCCTTGTCTGGTCAGGAGAAAACAGCTTAAAGACAGGCTAGAAATTAATTTTTTTTTTTTTTTTTTAATGTGCTTGTCCTGATCACCAGGCAAGTCAGACCCTTGGGTGTAAATGTGGGTGTAAAGTAGCCCTCAGGTCTTCAACTGAACGGTACCAGCTGAAGACCAGAACTAGTGTCTCCTGCTGAGGTGGTACAAGGAGGGTCTTGTTACAGACACTAAAGTTTTGGGGAGGCTGTGAAAGGCTTTGCTGTGTTTTGTTTCCGTACAGTCCGAGGCTATCTGCCGGGGGGCGAGGAGATGAAAGGAAACCTAATGGACACAAGTGCTGAGCAGGATCTGATCAGAGAACTTAGTCAAAAGAAACAAAACCTGCTGCTGGAATTAAGAAATTATGAGGAAAATGCAAAGGTACTATTTCAACAATGTGTAGGGCCAAAACACACCTTCCTTTTGCTGTAAATCCAGAACAATTGTGGGGCAGTCCAGACAAGTCAGGGTGTGACCTGTTAGGATGCAGTGAGACTGTCTCCTGGGGATTCCTACTCCTGCTTCTGGCTTGCTCCTTGTGCAAGTTCAGAGCTTGCTTTTCCTATTTTAATAAGTAGCACTGCCCTTGCTCTTTTGGCTTGCCAAAGCAGTTGTGTTTGGAGCTGGATTCTCTTCATCCCCGTGCTTTGGCTTATGATTGCAAATTGTAATTTTCAATACGTAAACCAACTCGGGGGGCAGAAGGGATTGTGGGAGAAGATGAGGAAATTGGGTGAGGGCTGGGAGCACTGCCAGGGGGTAGGAAGCGTGCTTGTGGCTTGATAGTGAAGATGCAGAAATGAAGAGCTTGGAAAAATTGTCTGAGAAAAAAGCAAACTCATATTTGAGCAGTAAATGCCTACCACAACAAAAACGTGGAATTATATAAGCTTGTGCTTAAAACTGAATAATGTTAGTGCTTTTCTGAATAAAGGTTTGGGTACAGAACTGAGCTTCATCCACTTGAACAAATTGCAGCATGAGTGTCCACAGCTCCGTGCCTCATCCAGCCACTCTTCATAGCTGTGTGGAGGGTCTGGGAATGGCTGGAATGCACCTGCACAAAAAGAGAAGCGCCTTATGCGTACATTTTCTAGGTTGCTTGAACAAATATCTTGACATTCTGATACTGAAAGCTATGTGTTTTGCAACAGGCTGAACTGACCACACAGTCGAAGGAAGCTGATGGGCAGCGAGGTGTGATTCCAGCAAACACCCAGCTCCAGACAGCCCTCTCAGTTAACCTGGGCTCTGACAGCCAGTCTGCCCATGTGGAGCTCTGTATTTCCACCACAAATGGTGAGTGGTAACCTGCAACCATTGACATTTGTTTCATGGAAATTCATGCAAATACTTAGTTATATTTAGCTAGTGATTTGCTTGTCTCCCCTTTGTCTGTAATTTCCCCTTTGTGGTTGCTTTCCTTTGACAGAGTTTTGAATTGAGCTGTATTCCTTTGATGAGTCTCAGGGGAGAGGAGTTTGATGGAATTTGTTTCTTGTTATGTGTTATTTTCCAAGGCAATTAACATTTAACTTGGATGAAATAAGTTTTGGTGATCCCTGCAACACTCCTTGTGTTGACTCTAAACATCAGCCTACAGCCGTGTCAGTCAGGGTGTTGCAGGAACACAGACAGACCCCAGCTGGCTTTCTATGCAAAGCTGGAGCTGCCCCACAATAGCAGGTTCACCAAGCAGCAGCAGGCTGAGGCTGCTGGCAGATCCCGATGCGGTGCTGCTGGTCATCTGGGATATTTTAACAAGTCAGAGGAGGGGTGTAAATAGTGCCCAAGGCAGTGGTAGAGTCTCTGTCCCTGGAGGGGTTTCAAAGCTGTGGAGATGTGGTGCTGAGGGACATGGGTTAGTGGTGAACTGGCAGTGCTGGGTTAATGGTTGGACTTGATGATCGTAAAGGTCTCTTCCAACCAAAATGATTCTATGATTTGTAATTTTGAATACAGTGGTGGTTTGTTGCCAGAGGACAGCTGTTAATTTAGGAACTGCATTTTTTGCCTGTTGCTAAGACACAATCATCCGTGCTGTGCTGATCTTTGCTGAGGGCATGTTTGAAGGAGAGAGCCACGTGGTCCACCCCAGTCTCCAGAACGTCTCAGGCTGTGTTCGTGTTCCTCTTACTCCACCCAAAGATGTCCCTGTGGATTTGCACATCAAAGCCTTTGTGGGTTACAGGAACAGGTGAGTTTTGTGTTGCGATCTCCCCTGATTTCCAGAGCGAACTGTGTGACCGGGAAACAGCCTTGATGTGGCTTACGCTTGTCCCGTGGGATGGGCACCGTTAATTCCCTGGTGCCTCACTTGTCTGCATTACTGGAAGGAGAGCTGGAATACTTCCTTAAAAACACCGTTGCACCTGTGATGCTGAGCTCTTCTCCCAATAGGGTCAGAATGCTCAGAAGTCCCTGGGACCTGCTGTCCTCCATCTCTGCCTTTGGGGGACCAGTGAGCATTTCTTGTCTAGAGTATCTGTTATCATGGGTCTCTGGAGGGACTCAAGAGGCAGAGGCGATGTCCAGGCTGCCCAGAAAATGACACTTAAAAGCAACTTTTTCCTCCCTGCTTGCATCTGCCAGAGCTGGCAGTGCCTCAGGAAGGGGCATCCTTTCCCTCAATGGGGAGGCATAATTTGAGAGCTAGACAACCACTGCAGAAAGAACTATATTTCCTTTTATCTGTCTCTGTTTTTATTATTGCTTTTAATAAGGCTTCGCTGAACCTGTAAAGAAAATAGCCTCTTGTGTAGTAAAATCATAAATGCGTTAGCCTAGAGAATATATTTCACTGGAAGGATTATGGAAAACATAAGCAATGGGTAGGAGTCATTCAACCTCATGATGTGATAAGCCTGGAATTTCCAAGTTCCAATGTTTTTTTTCTGGGAAACTTTAAGCAGCCAATTTCATAGCTGGAAGCTGCTGATATCAGTAGCCAGCGAAAAAAGAACCAGGAATGGTTGCAATAGATGAATCCCTGCTATGTTAATAACTGTCTGTTTTTCCTTTGGATTGCTCCCAGCACACAGTTCCATGTATTCGAGCTGACAAGACAGCTTCCCCGCTTCTCCATGTACGCCCTGAGCAGCCCGGACTCGGCCCCAGAGCCCCTGAGCTTCGTGAACTGCACAACGAATGAGCGGCCACAGAGGGTGAGGTTCTGCTCTGCTTCCTGTGTCCCAGCCCTGCCTGCTGGTGCTGCAGGGACGGGGTTTGCAGGGAGCTTGAGATTTTACAAAGGAGGAGCAGCAGCATTGTAGCTTTGGTTCCAGATGATCAGAATTATGGGATGGCAGTAATTAGAGCTGGTTGTTTCCCTTGTAACTGAAGGGCTCTCACGTGTTTACACGACCTTTACTGCATTAATTGGCCAAGGCAAAAAACAAGGTGAAAAGTAACTTTTCATCTCGGGGTAGAATCAAGCATTGCTCCCCAGCTTTCTTCGGTCTCTTCTTATGTTTCGACCTTGGGCTGTGGTCTCGGGTTGTTGGATTTGATTTTTTTCTTACAAATATTCAGCTTTGGAGGCAGGGAGTCAGCTGCCCCCATTCTAACAACTTTATGATGTGTGTTTAGAAGGTGAAATTTAGTAAGGAAGATTTTCAAGGTACAGAGCGCCCTGGTACACATCACGCGTGGTTCTCCAGGCTCCCCATGCAGCTGATGACAGATGCTCTTTGTTTTATTTTTGCAAGATTGTTATGTGGCTGAATCAGAGCTTCTTGCTACCGGAGGATGCAGAGTTTCAGAGCGCTCCCTTTCAGGTTTGCTTCACTTCCCTCCGTAATGCAGGTCAGCTCTGCATCAAAATCAAGCCCGGCGGTGAGGTGAGTATCTCTGTGGGCAAGGGGAACATCTGCTTAATGATGCTTTGGTGAAACTTAAGGGTGGTGCCCATATGAGACAGTGAAAACGAAGGATGACTGAACAGGCAGAGGAAGTACTTGTGTTCTAGGGATGGTTTTGGAAAACTTTGGGTCTGTTTACTGCTAGCAGGTAAAATTTAAGGAGGAAAACTTAGCCTACAGATCTGTAGGAAGGTATTTGTTCCCATGCAGTGGTTTCAGGGAGCCGTAATCTGAGGCACAAAGGCTGCCTGTGACTTTCACACTGGTCCTGGATGCACAGATGCCTCTTTGCCCCAGGCCTGAATAAAAGCCCCTTTGAAATCATTGTCTTATCTACTGAAAGCTGCAGAGCTTGATCGTGCACCAGTTTTGCCTCTTGGTAGACTGAGCTGGGCAGCTCTGGGAAGAGCACTGAAGTGCTGTCTTCCCTTTCTGACAGATTTCCATCAACACAGATGATATTGATCTAGCTGGTGACATTATCCAGTCAATGTCATCCTTTCTGGCCATCGAAGACTTGCAGGTAGAAGCAGATTTCCCTGCATACTTTGAGGAGCTGCGGAAAGTGCTGGTCAAGGTGAGGAGGCGTCGGGTGTTTGTAAATTGTCAGCTTGGCAGTCGCCAGAGGTGTTTGTATGAGAGGATCTATAAACTGCTTTATCATCATGGAAGTCAGCCAGCAATGACTTGCTGTATATTCTGTGCAAAAGGACAAGGGGACACCCTCAGCTTTCTGTTTCTTCTTTGATCTGTAGAATAGACCCTTGGTCCCCAGCAATTGATTGTTCAGAATAATTAAGTATGTTGTCTTTGAGACTTAAGTTGTGGATTTGGGACTGGGTGTAAGATGCTCACCCAGTAGGTGCTCAGGTGCTCATCTCAGCTTGCTGGGTGCTCAGGTGCTCATCTCAGCCTGCTCCCCCTTTTCTGGGAACAGGGTACTGCTCTGGCAGCCGGGGCATGAGGGAAAGGAGAATGTTCCCAGGGATGCCATAAGTTAAGTTGGGATGGGATTTTTTATTATGCTGAGCCAAGGTTTATCCTGATCAGTCCGGGGGGCCCTTTCTCATCTGTGTTTGCCTCGGGCAGGTGGACGAACACCACGCGGTGAATCAGAGGCTCACTGCTGACATGGCCGAACACTCCAACCTCATCCGCAGCATGCTGGTTCAGGCAGAAGACGCACGGCTCCTGGGAGACATGTGAGCAGTCGCTGCTTAGGTTGTGTGGTTTGGGTTTAGAACAGCTGCTCTTTGCTTTTCAGGCAGAGAAGAGCACAAAGCCCCATTTGTGTGATGTACGGGTTGTCTAGTTACAACTCTTGCTGTAGAGTTGGTACCTTTGCAGTCCCACTGTGAGCTCTCCTCATGACTTGTCTCATTCTTTAGGTGGAGAACTAACCTGGGGAAGGCAGAAGGGCAAGGATAGGGGCTTAGTGTAGAGCTGGTGGGGTGAACTGACTTTGAGATGGTGAGATACATTAGAAAAGCAGCATTAAGGGAGGAAGGTGGTAAAAGCTGCCTGTGGTGTGTGAAGGTTTGAGAACACCAAGAAAGATGTTGTAGGTGTCAGTCTTTTGACTTCCTGTACTCTGCTGATGTCCTATCCCGACTGTCCAGAGCAGCAGTTCAGAGGTCCGAGCTTACGCTGAGCAGTGTGACTTTCACAGGGGAAAGTGGCATCTGCTGAATAAAATAAGTTCAAAAATAGACCTTTTTTTTTTTTTTTTTTTTTTTTTTTCCAATAAAATAATGAGTATAACCAACATGTCTAGACAAGTCTGTCTGGTAGCTGGCAGACATGTGGGTGGCGGCAGCGGTAGCAGTCACAACCGTGGATCACTGCACCTTTGTATGGACAAACCAGGAATGACTTTCTGGTCCCCAGAAATGCAAATAACTGGACTGATTGTTCCCCTAGGAAAAACATGAAGACACGGTATGTCGAGCTGTATGATCTTAACCGGGATTTGATAAACCAGTACAAAATTCGCTGCAACAATCACACGGAGCTGCTGAATAATCTGAAAGCTGTGAATCAGGCAATCCAGAGGGCTGGACGGTTACGCGGTGAGTATGTAGGTTTGGAGGGGACAGGGAGTCTTGGACCCCAGTGAAGCAGGTAAGATGTGTCTCAGAGTTTAAGTGACTTCAGGCTTTTTGGCCTTAAACTAAATGATCAGAGGTAATTTTTCAGCCATAGACAACTGCCTGCGACAGTCAACTGTGAGTGTCCAGTATCATCTAGGATCACAGGTTTAGAAAGTACAACTCAAATCTGCTTAAAAAAAAAAAAATCTATCAACCTAAGCAGGTCTGTTCATCTGTATTATTAATTCTGTGGGTCATTAGGGCAGGAGGTATTTTGTGGTCTATTTGTAGCATTCCTCTCCTATAATAGAGCTACAGACAATTCTTCTTTAAAGAAAGGATTTTATTCATGTATGAGAAAAAAGGTGGCATTTATAGTTTAAACTGTATTCAAAAGAAACAGCCACCTTTTGAGTCTGGATCAAAGGAGCATTTTTACCATTTTTGTTACTCCATAAATTGTTTTTTCTTTTCTTTCCTTTTTATCTCTTGGCAGTTGGCAAACCTAAAACACAAGTGATCAGTGCCTGTCGGGACGCAATAAGAAGCAACAACTTCAACATGCTGTTCAGGATAATGCGGGTGGGAACAGCCTCATCTTAAAATAGCCTGAGGAGCAGCAGTTGCACAGAGGCAGCGCTTCCACATGGTGGGCAGATAACGGACCAGTCACCACTGGTGGTTAATTGAGTCCCTACTCCACTGGAGGGGGGAGTAATTGTAAAGGTAGAGTTTTAGCTAAGCCCTCAGGTGAGAAGTGTTATGCAGGCCAGAGCTTTGTGAAGAAAGCGGCGGAGTTTAAGTGAAGATGTTGTTCTGTTTATGCAAGGCAGAGGTAGAACCTTGGAACAGTTATTTTTTCCTACAGTAACTTATTTATGTATCTTAATATATTTTGTAGTTAAGGCATCAACCTTTTTTCCATTAAAAACATAGACTGGTTTGATGGCTCATGCTGATTTAGTTGGGGAGATGTGTATGGTTAAGTTCATTGAAAAAAAAAAAAAAACCCAACCAAACCACTTCTCTGGTTTTGCTGTGTAGTCTCCATGCACACCTAAGTCTCTGTGTGGGAGAATCCTGGGTTTCATTGTAGGGATGTGCTGCTTTTGAGGTAAACTGCTGTTCAGTGCTCGAGAGCCACCAAAGGGACAACTTCTTGCTGGCTGTTAAGCCAGAAGCTCTTTGAAAGCTGCCCAGTTCCTGGATCCGCAGAGGTAGGAATTGGGCTGTTCCACACCTGGCACTCGCCACACACCTGGATTGCAGGAAGTTTTGCTTCCAGCTGCTGGTTCTGTGCTGCTGCAGGGGAAAAAACTGCAGATAGCGTGGCGGGCATTTCAGGAACAACACAAACAAAATACACACCCAAACTTGGTGTGTATGAAGAGTGCTTAAGTATGAAGTGTATGGGGGTGCTTAATGGGATCAAAAGAGGAAGGTATTGAAAAATCTCTTGGCTCCTGGTTTAAACTTGTTTATTAGTTGTGGAATCTCTTAAAATTGGATTAAAATATTACAGCAAGGCTCTATCTTAGATCTAAAGGCACTTTAGAACCTTTGCCAAAGCAAATTTCTTCTAGAAGCTAAAAATAGCCTGCGCGGGATGGAGGTTGGGCCCCGGTGCTCCCACCCCCCGCATCTGCCACCGCACGGGCCAGCCTTTGTGGTGCAGGCAGGGAGGAGCCGTCCACCTGGTGAAGGCGAGTTCTTGGGTGGCTTCTCGGGAGTATTTGTGCTCTGTAACTGCTCTGTCTCTTACTTGCCACTACTCAATTAAAGCCAGCAGCCCTCCATTCATTACAGAGCGACTGTTGAATGTGCAACCAGTCAAATGGGGAGTTTAACTGCAACCCTCAAAATGGCCCCTTGCTTTGGGCCCTATAGAGTATGGAGAACTGCACTGCCAAAAGCACGGAGCTCTTGTCACTTCAGACCTGCAGCTGGAGCTCATTTGAATCCTTTTAAGAACATGGTTGTTAGTCAAATCCAGCTCCTTGGTAAAAGGGTGGTGAGCTACCCATGCTGTTCTAAGCAACTGAGCTTAGACTTGATTGTGGAACAGTCCCCTGGCAGCAGTGCTGGGCATTCTGCCACCTGCTGTACCTGTTCCCACTGTTCCAGCCTCTTGTTTTTATGTTCAAAATCCTAATGCTTGCTTGCTTACATTTAGGTAGCCCATTCAGTGATAAGAGAATGGCTCTGATCAGAAAGCAGCTTTCCCGTCAGCCTGATATCCAGGGCTTCACACCAGGAACTCCCAGTCCCAGCTCTGTTTTGTTCTTGGCAGTGAGCTCAGTCCTTCGGTCACAGTCCAGACCTCTGATAAGGTTCATTTCCCCTGGCTAAGTTTCCGACAACAAATTTGTCAATTTATTTTCCCATAAAAACAACTTTTATCTTTGCCAAATGTAAAATCCACCTCCCGTAAGCTGAAGTGATACCAGGTTTGCCTGCTGAAATAAATCTGTGTGCAGCAGCTGGCTGATGTAAGCTGAAGCTGCACCAGTGGATCAGTGACAAACAGCCCCCATGGGCACGATTCAGTCCAGGACTGACACCTACTGATCCCATTGAGGTGCGGGGCAGGGGGCACTGGTCACAGCAGGTTAAGCTGCTGGTCAAGTACAGAGTAAGCTGTGAAACCACATGAGTAGGGCTGCACACTGCTAAAATTTCATGGGCAAGGCTGCTTAGATGGCACCACACCTTGGAATGTGTGCTGGGGATGGGGTCAATGGGGTCTAGGCTTTGGAGTCTGCCTGAACCTCTTTTGGGATGGAGCCTTCCTCACGCAGCCCCTGCGCTGCCTGGGAAACGTGCTGCAGAAGCACCGGGCTGGACCAGTGCCTGCTGAGGAGGGATCTATGTAACAAGGGTTCTTCGGTGTCCTACTTCAAGTTCCGGTTTGGAGTTTAAAAAAAACAGCACAGTTGGAACTGACCCTTGGCAACCAGTTACCGCACTTTAGCCCCTGTTTCTCCAAGTCCTGTGGGTTCCTGCTCATTTTAATTAATCCTAATTCACTGAATACCTGATGTCAGACCTCTGCTTCATGTTTATAAATGCCAAAACCAGTCCTTCAGTCTGGTCTACAGCTGAACTCTTCTATCTTGCTCCGCATTGAACTGTTCCCATTTTCAGCTCCTTGGTGAACTGATAACCACCAAATCCTGAAAAATGTGTTAATGAAGCCTTTGCCCAACTCAGTCTTCAGTAACGAAAAGCTGCTAGTACCTGCATCAAATGCCAGGCTTTGGAGGTGGTGGGAGGAGATCTGTGTCCTCGTCCAGCCAAGCTGATTGATGTCTTGCCTGGTAAGAAGTTTGTTCTCTATTGCTCCTGCTCTGTAACTCCATTCACTTGCTGTTTTCATTCCCATTTTTCTGGATCATCCTGCTCACTCACTGTGTGCGTCTACTTATTCATGTTCATATTCCTTTCCACGATGATCAGAGGCCTTTACAAGCAGCTACACCTGTTGGTAAATAGAGATTTGTACCCAGCAAGAGCACCTATAGAAAGGGCTCCCATTACCTGTGCAGTCTAAATGAAGCCCCGCCCCCTCCCTCAGTAGCTCATTTGAAATTTAAGCAAGTGGAGTCTTTCCCCTGTCCCCGTGGGGCTGCTTTTGGCTTTTGGGACCACACAGGAAGGGCGGGAGAGTAGAGACATGTAAATCTTTGAATGCTAACTGCAAATTTGGCTCCTGAAATGATTTCACCCCAGTCAGTCACCAAAGGCAGAAGAGTGGCTCCATGTCTCACTGGGGAGATGTGGGCTGGCTCCAAAAGAGGCTGCAATGCCCTCTAGTGTGTAATTTATTATTAAAGAGCAGCAAGCTGCAGAGCCCAGCTTCTTCCCAGTCTTCTGAGAGGCTGTTCCAAGATCTACCAAGCACCCTCTCAGGCTCACAGTGCAGTAGAATAAGTAACTTCTTTTTGTTCACTGCCTCCCAACTTTGCCTGTCTGACACCTGTTGTGGACAGCTGTGCTATCACCCTTGTTCCAAACTACCCAAATAATTTAGCCTTTTTTTCTTTTTTCTTCTTTCTTTTTGCTTTGAAAGCTCCATGGCTTGTCTGTTCCTACTGGAGCAGCTCAGAATAAGAACTGTTTTCTCCTCAAGAAGAGCTGCTGCCCTGACAAGCCCCTGAGCCCCTCAGAAACCAAAGATTCACAGAGGGAGTCCTGCCCTCACCTCAGGATTCAATTCTGCCTTTATCCCCTTGTCTTTGTGAGTAGCATAGAACAGGAGCAAAAGAAGGTTAAAACTGAGCAAGGTGCTCTTGGCAGTGCACAGAGAGGCAGCTCAGAGAGATGGGTCACACACAGTCTGAACGGGATGGTGTAGATCTTGCAATAGCAGCTTAGAGTAGCCGCCTTCCAGCTGTGCAGTGTGGGAGGGAAGGGCTGGAACCAAGCAGCTGCTTGTGGTCTGGGGCTGACCTGCCCCTGGAGCTGTAAAGCCCTGTACAGCCCTCTGAGCAACTGTGCTGGCCCCTGGCTCTGGTGCCAGCGGGGGCTGACACCTTTCACTTTAGAAGCACTGGCAGAAGCTTCAGTGGTCCCTTTTCTGACCCCTGTGTTGGGACCACAGCAGAAGGTTGTTGCTCCTGTCCCTTCCTGAAGGGATGCCTGAAGGATGTCCAGCTGTGCGAGGGGCCCAGCACAGCTGGCCTTGCCTTGCCCTTACTGCTCCTCTGCTGAGGTCTTGCACCACTGCAATGCTCTTCAGCAGCAGGCCTGGAACTGGAGCAGCAGCCTCTAATCCAAAGCTGCCCTCTCCCAATGTGCGAGAGGCAGGAGGAATAACGTGCACACTCTCCCCAGCTCTCTGCAAACCCAGGGCCTGCGCTGTCTGGCTTGGGTGACACGAGCACACACCTGTCTCTTAGGTAAAGTGCCCGCAGGCCAGGGACAAGCCTGGAGCAGGGTGTTCTGCAGGCTGGCTGCTTCTGAAGCAACCAGCGCAGCTCCTGAACAGCACCTCTTGGTGGGCTGGACACCTCGGAGGTGTGGTCTGGCACAGTCCTGCTTGCCATGGACATGGGGCAGGCAAGCGGTACTGAGGAGTCACACCAAGACCAGCCACGCTGTTGGTGACCCTTGTACCACTTGCAGATGGATGGGATGATGCACCAGGAGGAGGTGAGTCACCACCTCCCTGCTGCCAGCCCACCACCCCTGCCCCAAGGCTGGAGCCACGGCCCTTTCCCACCAGCAGAGAGCCCTCCATGTAGCCAGAGGTGACAGACGCAGAGCAGGTCCCTGTCTGTCTGGGCTGTGCCCGGGTCTGTCTGCGCAGCATTTAGCATCAAGTCCTGCTCCTTGGTGCAGGGCCAGGTCCCTCTCACTGACAGCAGCTCCACGGCCTTGCTCTCCCTTCCCAACTCCAGAGAGCTGGAAAAAACCTTCAGCACCCAACAGTGTTTGAAGCATTTAACTGGCCCATTTACCTTTTTGTTTGTTTGTTTTTTAACAAAACCCCATCAACGTGGGGCAATGCACAGTTGTAATTGTCACCCTGACAGGTTAGAGACACATTCCACTGTGCTATTTCCACCAGAACAACTGGAAAGGTGACAGAGCTGTGTGTTGATGACCCTCCCCACGTAGCAGTTACAAAAGTCACCCGGACCCCATGGCAGGGTGCAGCTTGTGTAGAGCATGACGAGGTCAGCAGCAGCAAAGTCAGGCTGGGCTGGGCTGGGGCAGGCCTCAGCTGAACGCTGGGGTAGAAACCTGCCCCCTGCCCGGCACCACCGCTCTGGGCACGCTCTGCACCATCACTCGTAATAGACAAAGGAAAAATCCCAAAATCCTGTTCTGTTTGGATGCTTTTTCAGGCGTGCCAGGCTGCGGTGGTTGATGTATTTCACAAACTTCATAGTTTCTTTGTCTCTATAAACTAAGGCCAAGCAGTTGTCCTCTGGATTCACTGTCAGCAGCTGGAAGACATGAAAGGGGGTAAATTAGGTTCACCAAAATGGCTTTGTATCACTCTGCGGAAGAAACAAGGAAAACTGTTTCAAGAGCAAGTCGGAGAGCAGGGCTGGTGGTAGGAAATGAGCTGTACAACTCTCTTAACATCTCTCAACCAGAAGCACAGTGGTGTCCCCAGGGCTCGGTACTGGGGACAGTTCTTTTCAATACCTTTATCAATGATCTGGATGAGGGGACTGAGGTGCCCTCAGTAAATCTGCAGAGGACATCAAGTTAGGTGGTTGTGTTTATCTGCTTGAGGGTAGGAGGCTGTACAGAGGGGTCTGGCCAGGCTGGATCAATGGGCTGAGGTCAGGGGGATGAGGTTCAACAAGGCCAAGGGCTGGGTCCTGCCCTCAGGTCACAACAACCCCCTGCAGCGCTCCAGGCTGGGGCAAAGCAGATGGAAAGTGCCTGTTGGGAAAGGACATGGGTGGGATTGGCCACCTGAAGATGAGCCATAGTGTGCCCAGGTGGCCAAGAAGGCCACCAGTATCCTGGCTTCTGCCAGCACTGGTGTGGCCAGCAGGACTAGGGCAGGGATTGTGCCCCTGGACTGGGCACTGGAGAGGCTGCCCCTTGAATCCTGGGTTCAGTTTTGGGTGCCTCACTTCAAGAACATTTGGGGCTGAGGCGTGGCCAGAGGTCTCCACAACTCCCTGACAGGAGGCTGAAGCCAGGTGGGTTCGGTCTCTTCTCCCAAGGAACAAGTGGCAGGACAAGAGGAAACAGCCTCAGGTTGCACCAGGGGAGGTTTAGCTTGGACCCGAGGAACAATTTCTTCCCCTTGAGGGCTGTCAAGGGCTGTCCCAGGCTGCCCAGGGCAGTGGTGGAGTCCCCATGATCCCTGGAGGGGTTTCAAAGCTGTGGAGATGTGGTGCTGAGGGACACGGCTTAGTGGTGCCCTGGCAGTGCTTGGTTAATGGTTGGACTTGAGGATGCTTAAAAATTAAAGATGTCTTCTGACCAGAATGATTCTATGACTTATTAGGTTCAAGGGATTCTGGGCTTCTTATCAGCCTGACTGCTCAGCACTGTCTCTAGTGCTGCTACTGCTCATGACTGGTGCACAGCACTTCCCTGGAGAAGCACCACCTCCACTACAGCCTTGTGCCCTGATGAGTCTTCCCAAATGCCACCAGGCACTGGTGCTACTTGGCACCATCAGGGGCTAGGTCTTAAGCTTCATGGTGAACTGAAGCTGAAGCCAGAGCTCTGCCCATGAGTGGTGCCTCAGGCAGGATTCTCCAGTGCGATACCGAGCACCTCCGGGTTATGTCCGTGTTAGGACCAAGGGTAATTATGCCTCTCCACCCTCGACCGTGTAATCTGCAGGTAGCAGCTGAGGTCCTTACCTCTTCATCTTCACCTTTAGCGATGTAGGAAGTAAAGCCACCATATTCTGGATCCCAGTCTTAGAACAGAAAAGAAAGATTCTTAGGAAGTTCCACACAACCTTCCTGGGGCTGCTGCTTTTCTGCCCCACTCCCCAGTTATTTGGTACAGGAAAATCCCCACTTTACCTTCTGATGGTCTATTTTTTTTGTTCAAATCAGAAACATCTTGAAGCAAATGTGCCAGATTTGCCTTTTACCAAAGATTTAGAACCATTTCAGGTTGCTTGGTACTCTGCTCCTCACACGTAGAGTAGCTCTGCCTTAGCAGATAGGCAAAGGGCTTTCCAGGTAAGCACTCTGGGTTCAGCTCATCCAAAATCCTTGTTGTGGTTTTTTTTTTTTTTTTTCTTTTCACAGCTACATTTTAACAGTAAAGCTAAAATGCCCTGACATGCCTCAAGTACCTTTAGAAAACCCTGGCTTTTGAACTGGAAACGCAGTGAGAATTTGGATGAGAAAAGGGGTGAAATGGCTCACTTTTTAGTGGGTGTTCTGGCCACCTGCCCCTCCACGGTGCCCAGAGCTTGGTGAAGGGACAGGTCGGGGTGAAGCCGCTTTTCCCTGTGCCCAAGCGCCACCTCCTGGCTCCCGCAGGAAAGGGTAACGCTGATCCCAAGCCGCGATCCCAACAATTTGTGTAAGAACTACAGCAACCAGGTCTTATGCAGAAGCCAGGACTAAAGTATTAAGTCTACAGAGACCCCCTGGGTAGGAAAAAGCAGGGACGTTTTGGCTATTGTAGCACTGCAGAGAATTCAAAGTCCATCCTTTACACGCGCCTTGAAAGGAGGGTCTGACATCTCCGCTTTGTCCACTCACCCTCACAGCCACAAAAGAAAAGCAGGTCAAGAGCAAATTCCGTCGCTTGAGCATCGTGGACTAGAGTATAGTGCCCGTGGGTCCAGTGCCTCAGCTCCCCCATGCACACAGGGGCACCTGAGCCTGCAAGAGGGGACAAACACCCGGGGAAACGATTGAAATGCCACCTGATGAACTTGGGCCACGTCGGGGCCAAGCCCCTGTGCTGCCACGGCACAGGGGAGCCAGCCTCACCAGCCCCAGCAATGCGCAAAAGGACAACAAAGTAAACCCAAAGATCTCACGTTAACTTCTTTTCTAGAGGTGGCTCCAAGTTGTGTCCTTTGAACAATGTGGAGGAGCAGGACCAAGGTTTGCTATCTGAATGGGGCCAAGCTGTGATGTACTTTGGTTTAACCAATTCTTTCTTTTGTGTTTTGTCTCCCCTCCCCTAAGATTTGAAGTTTGGAGCGCTCCTGTAAGAGCCATCAATGCATTTGTTCTCAAAGTGTTGAAACCACCCATTGCTCCAGAGAAGAAGGATACACTCTGAACTCTTCACTTGGCATCACAGAAGGTATGTCAGAATCTGGGAAAGCCTTTATTTATTCTTCATGGCTCTATCTCAGTTTTCAATATGTGCAGCCCCTAACTCTGCTCTCCTCACACAACAGTTTAAAATCACATGGTAGATAAAAGGCAAATCAGAAAAACAAAGTCTTTGTACCAGGTAATTGGGATTTTCAGTAAGATTTGGTTTTTAATCACCTTTTGATGACCTTCCATTACCAACCAGCACCCACTAACTGGTCTGATTTCCAAAATTCTACCTTTAAACTTCAAAGCCACCATTTTAAATAAAAAACACCAAGCTATGAATCCCAAACTAGTCCCATCTTTGACAGAAATGATACGTCACTGCTGCCAGCTAAGTGGTTGTTCAGGCTGGCAATGTTTTCTGAAAGGTTAAATCCTCCTTTTAGGTATTATTGATTTTTCTCATTGTAATTATCTTGACTTCTGAGCTGTTCACTTTCTTCCTTTTGATTTGGTCTCATAAAAGAATCTACTTTAGATGAAGCAGGAGTGTAACTACTGGCAAAAGATTATCGGGCAGTTAATTACCACCCCCCCTCCTCACCTAGGCCTTAACTCCTACAGAAGTCCCACCCTTAAGATTTAAGCCTGTTCAAAACAGTATCTTCAAGTTAGTCATTATTTTATCCCAAATTCTTTTGTGATGGTTGCTTATTTTGGATACCCTATCTGATGTGCTTCAAGTCCCTTGTGCTGGTGCCAGTACAAGGTGAAATCCTAGTTCTGTGAAAATCCCTGGGAATTCTGCTGCCCAACATCCTTAATGTCAGGATCCTGATCAAGTCCCTTTGTGCTGCTGCTGCTGGACTTACCATTCTGCGTCTCACTGTCTTGTGCTGCAGGGGTGCTGCTGTCAGGCTGCTCTGGCTGCTGGGGATTGCTGTCAGTGTGCTGGTCAGTCTGTCCCTGCTCAGGTTTGGGACTGCTGGGTCCAGCCATGTCTGCTGCTCTTCCTTCCCCATCATCTTCATCCTCATCAGAGGGAGCCAGGAAGTGCAGCTTTAGGCCAGTGAAGTTGGAAAGCAGTAAAAACAAGGCCTCAGAGCGTAAGAACAGCAGGAATTTCTTCAGGGTGTCAGGCAAATTGTCTTCCTCTGCTGCCTCATAGAGTCTGAAAGACAGCAGTAGTCAGCAGTAGGGAACCAACAAGCACCATGTCCGTGGGGGCAGCAGCAACTGGGGCAGCCTCATGGCAGCTCCCGCTCACCTGACTGAGGTGTGGACGCTGTCATTCCTCACCTTTTATTGGCAGGCCCACGGCTACTCCACTGGATGTCTTTGTTCTCCAAAGCTTCACAAAGCAGTTGGTATTTCTCTTTCTAGGAGAGAAAGGTAGTGAAGAGACTTTCACGTGGAGCTCCCAGGTCTCCCCTGGTGTACTAGCAGCAGCAGCCTCTGCTCTCGGATAAGGTGCTCCAACTGTTTCCTAAGGACTGCTGAATAGAGGGGCAGAGCTGGGTGGGCAGCATGTCTTTTCAAGGATAGTAACCAACAGGTATCAAATGCTACTTGATTGTCTGTGGTTTCACCGAGACCAAACTGTTATGGGCAGCTTGTTTTGCATGCAGGTTGAGTTCCCTGAGTGCTGTGAGAGCTTGAGGGACAGGGAAGGGCACCACAAGGGTAGGAAGCAGGAAAGATGACATGTTTCCATCCTTCTGTTTTGCTTCTTGCAGGAAACAAGAATGTTGAAGCAAAGCTTGTAATTTTTTGATGAGACCTTCACAGGCAGGCAGAGGGGCTCCACCCACAGAAGGAGGTTGGAAGGGACCTCTGGAGGTCACCTGGCTCATTCTCCTCCAGGGAGTGAAACTACAAAGTGTTTTGGTTGGCAGCCAGACAAGTGAGGCCTTTCCCAGCCTGTATGACATGTGGTACCTGCCAGCCCTGTGACCTGTTCTGGCACAGCATGTCAGATCGAATCCCTGGGCTCACCTTAAGAAAATCTTTCAGGAGAATTTCAGATCGCTCCTCAAATTCCTCCTGGATTTGAGCTTGGGAGTCCATGTCCAAATAAACTGGACTGATCCACTCATACAAGATTTCATGCTGGAAGGGAAATGGATTTGAATGGTGAATTTGCTGGACTAAGGAGGATTCCCCAGTTCTCCCCTTACCCAACTGGCCACAGGGCTCAATGTAAAAGAAACCAGCTACAAATGCACGGACAGAAAACAGAAAGAGAATGCGGTACGTTGAAGAGGAAAGCACCCCAAGAATCAGCGTGGCCTGTGCCAGGAATTTCAGGGCCAAGGAAGGACCAGAAATGTGGCTCAGCAGGTTTGTTACTCACATCGCAGGGGACGTGCGGGCTGCGGGGCAGGGGTGCTTCAGTGTGGCGTGCGGCTCTGGCTACGGACGGGCCGTGGAACCAGCCGCTCACCGACAGGCGGCACTTCTCCCGCGACAGAACTTCGGACACCTGCAACAACGTTCAGCAGCCTCTTATTGTCCTACTAACCAGTTAAGGAGCAGATCACGTAGGGTCATCACAGGAGATGGACCAAGAATTAATTGTCATGGCTTAGTCTGGACACTCAAGAAGCATTAAGCATCTGTGGGCCACAGCAGACTTTCTCCATCTACTTTTTTGCCTTTTAACTTTTAGGAATACAAGACATCATGAAGGGCCTGATACTTTTGGCTCTGGATTGAAGGTCAGACTAAAAGCAACCCCTCTATCCTGGCATTTAACCTGCCCTGGGGAAACCCTTGGTTTTCACAGAGCAATGGCCACCATTAAATCTTGATTTCATGCTTGTGCAGAGGTAAACTGGGCTAAATGGAACCATTTCCCATTCCAGAGTGCTGTAGTGTAATGACAGTGTAAAGAGAGCCATCCCTGTGCTATGACTGGCTGTAGTTTTGAATAGCACATAAAGACTTTGTGCTGATTTTTTTATTGTTGTTGTTTACAACAGTCTGATGAAGAAGGAGGAAGAAATACAGCCTGTTCCAAAAAGGTTTTGGCTCTGGTTTAATGTTACAGAGCTCTAGTGGCCCTTTGCTTCCACAACTTAGAGGTGTTCTAAGTTATTTGGGGTGGCTACTGAATCCTAAATCACTTGGGAAACTGAAACCAGAAAACTGCCTGCTACTCATGAACCTGCTTTGCTCAGCAAACACCCTCAGCTTCGTGTGGTAGCTCACAAAAAAAAAAGTGTACACCATGAAGTCCAAAACCTGTTATCTATCAGGAAATACTGACCAAATGCTCTTTGCCCAATGTCTGGCACGTGCTGTGAAGGCTTTGTATCAGCCTGACCCTTACACAGTCTACTCATGGTAATTTGCAGGCTCTGCACTTTACTGACAAAAGGCTCAAATAAATGACTCGGTGCTTCAGCAAATACTCTGGGCACAACCAGTGAGGTCCAGATCTGTGAGGCTCTGATTCCCAGCACTCCCAGTTAAGCTTAATGCTTGTTTTAAATACAAGGTTACTATTTAAGCTGAGTTCATTGCCTGTGTTAACAGGATCGGGGGCAGTGCACAGGACTCTGAACACTGGTGATGTGTGGGATTAGGTTTAGGTCAGGAGGAGGCAGTTACAAGCCTAAGTGGAATGTGGATTTTTATGACAAATCACTACTTTTTCTTCCCTCCAGATGATGACAGTTTAAAGTTGTCTTTGTCAGTTCTTGTCCTCCCTAAAGTCCTTTATGCCTTCCACACGCAGCACATAGCATGAGTAGCTACTCTACCCACAGTTCCCCTCCCTTTCCCTTCTCCAGCCCCGCCAGGACCGTAATAACACGGAGAGAGAATAACCACAACAAAGAGAAGCAAAAAAACCTGAACGAGAGACAGCTCCTTACCTGGTGAAAAGAGACTGGAGACACTTCAAAGAAAACCAGTGTGTTCCATGAAGGTACTAATGACTTGACGATTTGCTGTGGCTGGAAGTGCTCTGAGGAGGAAGAAAACAGTCTCTGGTTAAGAGATGGATTGGAACTCACTAGAAATTGCCATTTCTCTCTGATTTCATGACATCATGACTGGCAGGACACCTGGGTACAAGGGATGAAGCTCAGAGCAAGGGCTGGCTGAGCAATCAGTGGACTTCTGTTGCTGGAAAGGGAAGTTATCTCAATTGGTTTAGAGTCCCAAGCAGTTACTGGCAGCACTTCCAGCCTGCCTCCACTTGTGGCCCTTGCAAGAAAGCGTGGGGAGAAAAAAAAAAATTCCCCTCATTCCCCTCTTTTTAAATTCCCTTTTCTTTCTACTGTCACCCATTAGGATTGTCTGCAAAGAGTGACTGCTACAGCCCATCTCTAAGGTGCATATTTTACTTCTACATCAGCTTCTCTAGGGTCAGGAGAAACTCTCTATCTTCCTTCTGCTATTTGAGGAGAGAGTTGCTGCAAGTGGCACACAAGCTCCACCTTTTTCAGCCACCTGAGACCAAGTTCAGCGCTCTTACCATCTGTGCTGTACAGGTCCAGTGTTCCCCCGTCACTTTCCTCCCAGGGTGGGACAAGGTACAGGATGAAAGCAATCCTCCGCCCTTCCAGCTCGTCATCGTGGCACAGCAAGACATCTGCAATTACACCCCTTTTGCTGCAGTACAGGTGTGATTCATTCCCATGGCTGCTCCCCAGCTTCGTCCCCGCAAGGATACAACAAGAAAAAACATGCCCTTTCCAAAAGCTGCATTTTCACTCGTCAGCATCACCAGCCCAAGACTTGCAAGATTCACTTCTGAGGGAGTGCACTGCTGTTGGCAGCTTAGCCCACTCTGGAGGTACAGGCGGTTACAACTCGTCATCCATTGGATGAGTAACTGGTTGGACAACAGAGTCCAGAGTGGTGGTCAATGGTGCCAAGTCCAGCTGGAGAGCTGTAACTAGTGGAGTCCCCCAGGGATCAGTGCTGGGTCAGATCCTGTTCAACATCTTTATCAATGACATTGATGACAGGACAGAGTCTTCTCAGCAAGTTTGCTGATGACACCAAACTGGGAGGATTGGCAGAGATGCCTGAAGGTTGTGCGGCCATCCAGCAAGACTTGGACAGACTGGAGAAGGGGGCAGAGCAGAACCTAATGAGGTTTAACAAGGATAAGTGCAGAGTCCTGTATCTGGGGAAGAATAATAAAGTACACCAGTACAGACTGGGAGGTGATCTACTGGAGAACAGCCCTGTGGAGAAGGATTTGGGAGTCCTGGTAGACAACAAGTTCTCCGTGGAACAGCAATGTGCCCTTGTGGCCA
>JANHGN010025768.1:0-19759 GCA_024605025.1 Megaceryle maxima | reverse complement strand
TTGGAGATTTTTAAGACCAGGCTGGATGGGGCTCTGAGCAACCTGCTCTAGTGGGAGGTGTCCCTGCCACTGGCAGGAGGGTTGGAACCAGATGATCTTTAAGGTCCCTTCCAAACCTGACAATTCTATGATTCTGGCAAACCTTCCACAGTGCCCTGCCACCTGCTCTGCCTTTCTGGTCGAGAGAACTGTTGTGGGGGAGCGAAGAGAGTGGAGCATAGGATTGTGCTTAGCCATGCAGTGCTTCATCCTAGTCCAAATCTGCCTTCCTTAGGGATTTAAGCAGAGATGCTGGACTTTGTATTGCAGTAGTTGAAGTGTGGACACACCAGTTCCTCCTGCCAGCTCTGTTATTGTAGCAGGATTTTATAATAGAGGAGAGCAGGCACCAGCCAGGCCCATGGCAGTCACCACACATTTATCAGACCTCACCCAGCAAAGCCCAACATGATCCAGCAGCAGGGACAACAAGGGGGATGGGACCTCAGAGACAGCTCTCTTGTTTTTCACTCTGTTCATGAGATTATACTTTTCTATATTTAAAAAAAAATAATAATAACAACAGGGGGTTCTGCTTTTTGAGGCTGTCTTGCATATAAGCATTGCCTGTAGTAGTATTTCTCAAAACAACAGCCCATGTTGGCAGCAGCATCTCTTGTGTTCAACTTCCTCATCTTGAGAAGACCAGTTCATTGACATCAGTGAGTCACAGAATCATTCTGGTTGGAAGACAGCACCAAGATCATCCAGTCCAACCATTAACCCAGCACTGCCAGGTCACCAGTAAACCATGTCCCTAGTCGTGGCAGATCCCATTTCTGCTTGTGAAGCTCAAGCAGATCAGCTATCCCATAAATTCTAACGATTGCAGTGCCCACTTGCAAAGAGAAGGAGGGAGTGTTACAAGTAGCATACAATTCATTGTCCTATGTATGCCACATTAAATGGTGTAGCTGAAAGATTTCCGTATCAACTTCAACAGCAGTGCTCATTTTGGAGTGTTTTATTAATCCAGCCACTGCTAACTCTCAGTATCTCCCTTTCAGAACTGTCTTTGGAGATATTTAGAACATGACACCCAAGAAGACTGAGCAGTCTTTGTGTGAACAGTGGACCAGGCAGCTGAAGAGATGCCGTAGCATTTTGGAGGATCACCACATCTTTGCAAATCCTTCTGCTGAACAGGCCCACCCTTCTGAACACTTTAATCCAGGTAGGATTGCTGGAAAGCTCCAAAAGCTTTGCTCGGGGTCTTCCTCTGGGTGGGTCTCCTCAGTGATCCCCAAGCCTTTGCTGGGACTCTGCCGATGCCTGTACGTCCAGAGGTGGACCGATCCAAATAGTTGTGAATACAACCTTAAATCCCACATCTTAGGTCAGTAGCTACACCTAGCTAGGCCAAATGTTTCTCATCAATGCTGCCCTCATCTTAGGAATCCTTTTATTCCCTCTTTTCCCTGATTTCTCTGAGGTGCTACAGTGGTCTCTCTGTTTGCCTCTTTATTTTACTAGGGTGCCTTTTCCAGAGCTGTGTCCCTTAGATGCAGACACACAAGACAGTACCTCCGTGGCACTTTTCACTGGAGAAGGAGCCTTGCAGCAGAGCCAGGAGAGAAGGAATTCTCTCAGGTTTACAGGCTGGGAAGCTAAGACCCAGAGAGACAGCCTGATTTGCCAGGGGCTACAAAAAAGTAAGCATAGTGGAGAAAAAAAACCTCAGACATGTATCTCCTATCTCCCTTTTTTTCCGTGAAGTATATTTATTTCCTCTGCTTATTCATCACACCTTTAAAAATCTCAAAATGTCTCTGACCATTGAAAAATTGCTGAAGACAAACATCTGTTATAAAAGGACTATTTCTTATCAGGTAAAAAGATCAAATTAACTCATTTGCTATAGAATCTCAGAATGATTTTTTCAAAAATGTTTGCCACTGAGATGTTTCCTGCCTGATTCTTTCACTGTTCATGCAGCATTAAGAAGCTCCCTTCTCCAAGACCACAGGAGGTTTCACGTTACGTTGTTAACCTCCTTCAGATCATCTCCCCCCTGCACAATCCGAGTTACATTTACAAGCAGACATAATGTCATTCAGCCCACTTTATGCCGCTTACATCTGTCCTGTTGCCAGGGGCAACGCTGATAAGGAACCAATTAGCAAATGAAATATTTGAGGAGGAATGTGAAAGCCACTATTTGGTGGACTTGTGTGTAATGGGAAGTGACATTTTATTTGTCATTTGTCCTTACCTATCTGAGCTTCTTCCACCGCAGCTTCAGCTCCATTCTGTGTAGTCAAAACATGCTCTCCCCACAGGATTTAGAGGCTCAGAGATGTAACTGTATCTGACCCCGGGGAATTTTTACAGTTCTCCTGAGGGATTGCTTTGCAAGTGCTTTTGCTGGCATGGAAGTGCAAAGAGCACCATCCAGTGTCTAATCAGAGTAAATACACAAAAACTCGATGGCATTGATCCACAGGGAACTCTGCACATCTCATGGTTAAGTTACATCTGGTAGGGTGTGCGATGATCTAAACAAAAAGGAGGCTACAGTCAGTTGTAGAAGAACTTCTAAGGGAAGACTGGCAAAGCTGTCAACCTTTCAGGAAGACATGAGACAACCTCTAAGATTACATCTTTCAAAGAAGAGATGAATTCTGAGTTATTGATGATTGAGGGAGCAAAAGATAACAAGCAGGATGAAGTGGAGGTGACAATATATGGAGCTGTTCAAGAAAAGTATGCAAATTAAATCTACAAAAAGAAGGAGCTACTGCAGAGAGAGATAATTGGGCCAGATCCTTATCATGTAATCCTTTCCCTTTGCAGAGTGGAATCAGCAAAAAGGGGCTAGGAATTTGCACTGGCAGCTCAGAAAATAAGGGAGAAGTTCCTTCAGCTGCCACTGCCTTGTATTGCATGAAAATGTAGGTAGCCCTGGATTTCAAGAAGGAAAATGACTTGGAAAAAGATTTTGCACAAAAGTGTGCAATACATAATGTTTCTTATTACCTAAAGCTTTTGGTGGGCTAGAGAGAAAGAACTAATAGAAGAACAAATTGTCCATGAGGCTAAAGATGGGCACAGGCAAAAATTGTTATCTGCAAAGAAGTGATACCCAAATAGGTGTCCAAGAAAAAGCACACAGCTCTTCCATGGACTAGCAGTTGGGCAGCAATCTATGGAAGCTCTAGGTAAGCAAGGAAATGGGAATGTTTGGTATGTTATGAATGGGATATTTATTAACCAAAGATGCAGAGTGCTCCAGTTTAGCACAATGTCTGTGGTAACGTATCACTAATACATCCTCTCTAAAACCAGACTCTGGGCTGGCATAATTTAGAAATGCTGTAATCCAAGACAACTCCTCTGTTGTGTTCAGTGTTCCCAGGAACAGCTTAGCATGTGTTTGCTCTTACTCTTTTTGTATTGAACTTGCAGAGCAGAACTTGACTTCTTTCATTAATATTAGGCAGTGTTTTGTTTGTGCCCTGTGGCAGAAGTGCCCAGATGGAGTGGTTTGAATACTGAAAACATGAGAAGCATTTAATGTTCTATGGAGCTCTGTTAAAGTTGTCTGAATAGAACATCTGGTATCAAGTCTTGGATAAAGCCGTTTCTGCAAGTATTTGGACCTGCTCTGGGTCTGTGCTTTCTTCCAGCTTTATGTTCCCTCTCTTCCTTGTTTGTTTCTAGAGCCAATAGATAATGGCTTATTGCCTGATGCAACCCATTGAAGTTCCTTTGTTGGGGCTTAGCCATTAGTTGACCAGAAAGAGTATAAAAATCACTTTGGCATCTGTGGGGTTGAAATGGCAACACTGACTTAAGATCTCCCTGGAAGGCTTTTTAATCTGTCCTCAAGGTGATGGAGAAAGAAGAAAGAATGGTCATCCAGAGACTTAGTTAGGGAAGATACTGCCTGATGTGTCTGCAGACTGTGACCCCGTTGGAGAGTTTTTGTCTCTCTAAAACATCTCTGCCCCCACAGGGACCCGGTGTGGATTCCTCCCTGCCAGACCTCCCTGCCAGGCAAAGCGAACTGCTGCTCAGCACTGACAGATCCCACTGCCAGTCCAGCTTTATGTGCAAGAAAAACTCCTGCAGAGTTGAAGAGTGAGAAGGGGAAGTGGGAGCTGTTAGATGGAAGTGCCTCTACTTACGAGATCCGCAGCCCCAGTCTTCCAGACCACGTCCCACTGCTGGCCAGCGTGAGGAAGGGCAGGCTCACATGGGTTTCACTTCAGAGACTGAGACATCAGAGCAGAATCAAGGGCTGATGGTTTGAATATAGACCACCTAATTTATACGTGTTTAACTCCTTTCACTTTAGGAAGTGTTTCAGCTAAGCACACAGAGCTCCCATTACCCTTCCTGGGACTTAAGACACTTGGCTCCACTCCTGGGCTGATTTTCAGGTGAGTCACGTTGTGAATTGCCCAAATATACCTGTGCAGAGGTTCTGACACCTGGAGCTGTGACCAAAGCCACGAAAGAGCATCAAATGAGAATTCCTAAGTTGTATTCAGAATATTGTGAAGCAGTTGTTTCATGTCGTAACCAAGAAAAATGTCTCACAATGTAACATTTTGTGCTATTCGGGAAGTAAAGATATTTTGAGTTATCCTCTGTTAAGATGTTGTGCTATCTTTAAAGGGATGATTTTCTTCTCTTTTGTCTTGTTTTCAGGCTTGAAACATCAAGCAGACTTCAGTGGAGTTATTCTTGCCTCCCACCAACGGTAAGAGGAAAGAGAAACAAGTTATTTAATGTTATTTTGTGCCAGATGTTTTGCTGGTAGAAATCCATAGCTCCACAGGCACCAATTTCTTCAGGATCTGGAATGTCTGGCCCAATTTCTTTCTCCATTCTGGACAGTCTGGGAAGGAAACTGTTTTATTTTGCAATATTGAGTTTTCATGCTGGGAAGTTATAAGCAAAAACAAAATAATGAGAGGCAGGGTCTCTAATAACCTTCCTGTCACATGAGGCTTTGGTCCTGTTGAAGCAGATGTGGTTGCTGACTTGTTTCCAAAATGTTGAGTGGTGATTAGATTCTGTCATACTGATGTTATCTCTTTCTGATCTCATTCAATACAAGTAGTTCTGCAAACAGTGAAATCTTTTTTCCTATGGATTTATATCTTGGATTGTGTTCCAGCAGGGATTCTCTGATGTTTAATGGGGATTGAGTTCATTTTAGCCTGTTACTTCAACAAGAGATGAATAATCTGTCTTCTTGGCCTTCTACTTTCACAAAACTTGCAGGAATTAAGTATCTCAAATATGTAAAATTTGAGTGGGAATTATGTACCAGTTCCAAAGTTATTTGGGGCCAACTCATGTAAACAAACATGAACACAGAATTGTCACGGTTGGAAAAGACCTCTAAGATAACCATGTCCAACTGTTAACAAAAAAACCCCCAAAACAAACAAAAACACACAAACACACACAAACACCACCTCACCATCCCACTGGAGCATGTCCTGAAGTGCCTCATCTTACACGTTTTTTGGATACCTTCAGGGATGGTGACTCTACCACCTCCCTGGGCAGCTTGTTCCAGCACCTGACTACTCTTTCAGTAAAGAAATTCTTCCTAATATCCAGTCTAAGCCTCCCCTGGTGTAGCTTCAGGCCATTTCATCTAGTCTTGTTATTTACTTGAGAGAAGATGCTGCACCCACCTCACTACAACCTCCTTTCGGGTAGTTGTAGAGAGTGATAAGGTCTCCCCTCAGCCTCCTCTTCTCCAAACTAAACAATCCCAATTCCCTCAGCCTCTTCTTATAGGACTTGTTTTCCAGACCCCTTACCAGCTTGGTTGCCCTTCTCTGCACTTCCTTCAGCAACTCAATGTCTTTCTTGTGGTGAGGGGCCCAGAGTGGTCACGAGTCTCATTTTCTTAGAAAAGCAAAAGGTAAGAATCAATTTTTTAGTATATTTGTCCTGTATATTACCTGCTTGATTGTATTGTTTCATTTGTGACCAATCATATAAGATATGTAAAAGATGAGCTTTCTTTGTATAGCTGTGTGAAATACAGGATTTTTTTTTTGCCACATTAAATGCATTGTTGCATTGTTTATGGGCCACATAAAAGATTACATCCTTTTTTAATTGTCCTTGCTGGAGCCTGGGAAAGAGGTGTCATGCATTTTAACTTACATGTTTGCCCAGGTAATAGCAAAGAAAGAACACGTTTTTACTTTAGAATTAGACCTCACCAGTGCTGGTCTGGAAAGGAAGAAAGGAAACCTAGAATTGAAAATGACCTTCTGGGTTGGTGAGTCCACTCTCCTGCTTCTGCAGTGAGCCAACTTCCCAATCCTTTTCATAAACAGACTCAGAGCTATTCAAAAACATGCTCTTTCCTCCCTGTTGTCTCTCCTGCCCTCCCAGTTTCCTACTTTATTTGGGTATTCGCTCCAGAATTTTCTTCTTTTGATAGGAAGAAACCTTCTGATTCCAATGGTCAGTTTATGCATGTTTGTTCTTGTTCCAGGAATGTCTCTTTGTTCTTTTCTACACCATCTACCTAAACTGACAGTGTGCACGTGCTCTGCTGTGCCAAGTCCAGTAAGACTCCAGGCAGGAATTAGTCTTCATATCCAGCCCTTCACTTTTTCCCCTCCTGCTTTAGCTGATTAGAGCAAATTCTTCATGCATTTTCCATGATATGTCACATGAAGCAAAGAGAAAGTTCCCGTGGATCACAGATACTTTGAGGAACTGGTCAAGTGAGATGGGTGGTAGGAAGGTTGGCAGCAGTTTACTGACTATAGGAGAATGATCTGTTGCACAGCCTAAGGGAGTCATATGAAAATTAAGGATACCATGAAAAGAAGTGAGAAAATCAGCCATTTTACCTTGTTTGTTCTAAATAAGAGGCCTGAAGTCTTTCCCTGTTCCTTCCACGTTGATCTTTCAAATGTGGGTAACCTCCAGTCAGGGCTTCATATTGTTTGACAGGGGTTTCCTGGGGCCTGACCTGGGAAACTGTAATGTTCCTTGAGTTCCATGGAAAGGGTCAGGGTTCTGTACCTTCAGCAAAGCTAACTTTTCTTTCACGTCCTTCTCACTGACAGGAAAAGTCCATCTTAATTTTATTCATGTGACTTGTATAACACAACTGATTAATCTTCTCATCTCCTCTGATTAATAACCACAGTAGCCATCCAAACCCTCTGCTTATTTTTTACATCGGAAATGTAACTTTTACTTTCTCTAGATTAAGAAATGGTTATATGGCTATTACTAAATGTCAGCAAATATAAGAAAAAAGGTTTTAAAAAATCACAGCTGCTTCTTCCAAACCTCCTTGATAGACTTGAAATTACAAAGAGTAAAAAAAATGACACCTGTCCAATTTTCTGCTTACATCTTGAGAACAGTCCTGTAAGTGAGACAACTCTTGAAGTCTCTCTCACTGTCTTTTTAGTCTGCTGCAAGGTTAGTTTGGTTAATGTAAATGAACAATTAATTTAAAAATGAAAAGCATGAAGAGGGAAGGCAATAATTCAAGAGGCAGAAGTAGACAAGACAAGAAGGTAAGAAGATCAGATGAAGTTTGATGTGTTCAGCTTCACTTGTGCCATTGTAAAAGGTGTCAGCTGCTTATGGTTAAAGAGGAGCTGTCATGTGGGAACAGAACAAGAGCTAGAGATCAGAGCTCAACTTCTGCTGCAAAGTAGCCAGATTTCTCCATTGTATTTGATAATGGCAGATGAAGCCCTTGAATCTGAGCTGGATCTCTGACAGGTCTCAGAAAAGACAGCAATGGAAATTTTAACCCCAAATCTGGGGACTGTGGTTGTTCTTGCTGTGGAGCTTTTGCTGTAGGAGACCTTGTCAGCTGGAAGCAGTATCTGTGTTCCAAAGTGCCCCATGTGTCTGTGCTGAGCAGCCAGGCTTGGACGCTGGCTGCTTCAGATTCTTTAGATGTGAATGAGTTCTGAAAAATTCTCATCCTGGTCCCCAAGAAAACATGTCAGCAGCCAAAGATAACTGGAGTGGAATCTGGCCAAACTCATCATCTTCCACATCGGTCCCCTCCTCCTCTGGGCCTCAGGCTGTCCCAGGGGCCTGCAGGGGGGAGAGGGGGTGGCAGGCAGCCATCACCCAGGAGTCTCCCCTGTGACTTCTGGATTGAGATTGGGAGGGATCTTTCCTGTTTTCTAGCCCCTTTCAGGCCTGACAAAAGGAAGCCAGACAGAGCCTGGAACTTATGCCAACGTCATCCAAGTCTTTGTTAACTGGCAGGATGATGGATATTGGCCAGTGGTGTCTGGGTGTAAAAGAAAAAGGAAATCTGACGGAGTCTCAAGAGTCTAACAGGAACTGCAGATGGTTGGGGATGAATGTCCTGACTTTTTTTTTTTTTTTTTTTTTTAAATATTAATTTTTACTAAATGATGTAACAAAGAGCAACCCAGTCATGTAGTACACGCTGGTATCACCAGAACAGCAGCACACGCACATCCCTGCTCGCCACACAAGCGCTGGTAGGGATCTCTCTGCCATGTTATTCCACCTTCATACTTAACTTTGACTGTTAGCCTGACTCTAAGAATATACTATCTACCTGTGTATCAGCTTGTTTATCTCACCAGTCCCTTCTTAAGCCATTGCCTTTTTTCTACAACATCTGATAGAATGAGAGAAGTCTCAAAGTTAGGAAATTCCTAAAAAATTCATTACTATAGGAGCCCTGTCTGTATAGAGACTAAGGGAGGAAGACCCTTCTAAGAGGACTGAAAATCTACACTTGGGTAAATCCTTAAGACACAAGTCTGTTGGAAACTGGGCTCCAACAGCACTTAACCATAAAAGGCTTGTTTATCTAACACTACTGGGTTTTTCTGGAACTGGCAAATGAATTCTTTAGTAATGGAAACTGCATGTGTATCTGTTTGGCTTCCGTGGGTTTATGTTATAGAAAGCTACAGGAGTGCCCGTAGGGATCACAGTGGCCCAACTTTGTGTCACAGACCACGTGTCTTAACAGGACACAGAAATTCCCATTTAGCTGAGTAGAGAAGAGAGCAGGGAGTGGCAAATGTTGGCATCTATTGCTAATGCTTTGTAAAATAACCTTTATGGTCCACAGACTCAGACCCGTGCAGGTCTGCATGACCTAAGATTTATTACACCACTGCCATATTTGTACACCTCTCTCTAGTTCCTGGATGTGAAAGAAATGAAAGGTCCAAAGGCTCAGTTTAATGTTAACAGCTCCAGATATACTCAATGTTCAACTTCCCTGGACAAAGGAACTGCGTCAAGGCTTGGCTTGTCCTGTTACGTTGTGAAGGTGTCAGCACTGTGTGCTGCAAAGCTTCATACAACCTTAGGGGAAAAAAAAATTAAAAAATAATAATAATAAAAAAAAAAGCCAAGTGTATGCTCAATGGAAAACAGATGGAGTTTTCATTAGACATTACTTTTAATGATCTGCTTTAAAACTAAAGATACACCATTCCGAGCAGAAGAGGGGCCTCCTAATAGCTTTGTTTAGGTGCCAGGCTCATTATCTTAGCTACAGATAAGCAAGATCTTGGTATCATTAGGAGTTCCAGTCAAACTTGCCTACCATTAGTAGAATTCCAAACACAGCAAAACAATTTTGGGGCCTTAAACAATATTTTTGCTTAAGATGTATCTCTATTTAATGATTGAGCATTGTTATTACTATGGGCCTGGCAGTGGGTTGCTCAGTTTCTGGAGTATTAACCTAGGTCAGAATAAAAATACTGGAATACTCATTGGAGGGCAGACCTTTTGCTTCTTTGAGGTCCTGGTCTTCACAGTCAACTTAGGTGTGACTCCTCTAAGCGTTCTTCCTAGCTGTGAGAGGTGACCCCAGCAGTCTAGAAAGCCTGAAGATCCTTTCTAAAAAGATGAACCCTGTAATCTGGGCCTTTAGGTACTAAATCAAATTTTGACAAGAACAGAACAATGCAGTCCCAGGGTTTTAGAAATAGATGGTTGCTGCCAAACCACAATAAATGCTTTTGTCTGGAACTCATGGAACAGTAACATAGCAGTGGAGGGTGTACCCTGGTCTATTATTCCCTCTGAGCAAATTCTCAGAGACATGTTACCAGGATTCAGATAGATTTCATGGAACTAGTAGAGAAACAGGCTTTCATTTCCTTACAAAGGGAGGAAGAGACAATGGAACTCAGCAAAACATATGGCGTTTTTTGTTCCTGTCTGAGAGTTATGCAAGCAAACCCCAGTGCCAATCCTCAGACAGTGCTCTCAAGTGAGACTCACATGAGAAAATCTGCGTTACCTTCCTTCTGTTACGAGTTGACAAAATTGTTTTACTTCCTCTGCGCGTGTATAAGTGCAACCTGTGTCTTCAACTGGTCTCCAGCTGGAGAGTAAGAATCAGAACCCAAGCTTCTCAAAGCTCAAGGCAGTTTGGAGCCAGTGCTGTGGTTCACTGTCACCTCTGTAGAAAATACCTACGTCAAGAAAACATAGCTGCAGAAATACAAAAGAAAGAAGCCTTTTGTTTTCCTAACAGAGGGACTAGAACAATCAAGTCCAGTGACACTCTGTCACAAACTATTTCTTAAGCATCGTTCTGAAACCAGGTAGGTTTTTTTCTCACTGTTAGAAACCTTCTTCAGTTTCCAGAATAGAGTCATTAATGCCTGGTTTGTTCACATACATTACTGTGCCAAAGCTGTCTTTTGCTTTAGTTTATACAGAAATAGAATATGAGCCTAAATATTGAGTTTCTCCTAGTTTTTGTCTCTTTCAGAGGGAAAACAAAAGGAGCTTAAATAAAAAGTCACCTTGTATTCAAGGTCGAATTATTTCCTCTTAAAATTCAAGGCTGGGAGGGAGGCAGAGGAAGGTGGAGAATAAGCAAAAGGAGCAGATGATGAGACACATGATGTGCAAGAGAGTGCTTTATGTTTGTGTAACTTAGTCAGAATGGTCCAGCCTTTTAGCATCAACATCCCCGCTCCTGTTACCTTATGTCCAAGTCAGTATAGTCCTATTTGCTTTCTTTGTGATGCATTGGAAGGAATCAAGCACATGCCCTCTCTCCCTGTGCTGCTTGAGTGAATAAAACAAAGGCTTCCCTCACAATTGTTTCTTTCCTCTTCAGCCATTCAATTCAGGTGGCCTTTGTCTGATCCAGTGTAGCTTTCTGAGCATGGGTGACCAAACCTGTGTGCCATTTGCACAAAAGCCAGGTCCATCACAGCAAGAAGAGGTTTCCAGATACTATTGTTTGTGAAGAGGGCTGATTTCTGAGGAGGAATTCTCAGCCAAGTCTAAGCAGGTGCCTTTGGTTATGTCAACCTCAGTCACTGGAGGGAATCTTGTCCTAAGTAAATAAGGTAAGATGGATCAGTGCAAGAAGATACACCTGGACTGACAAGAGGCCTGCCTTATACACGTGAATTAATCCCCTAAACTGCTTGGAGCAGGAGCACGTGGTAAATGTCATTGACAGGTGCAATAGTGCCTCTGGGTGCGTGAAGAGCACTGACAGCAGTCTGTGTTACTGGTGGAGTGTTTCTAGTGTCTTGGAGAAGGCAACTTCTCAACAAGTTCAGCTGATACTTTGGGGAATCATTGCTGCACTACTGAAGGGTTCCACCAGTGCAGGCTTTCCGGAGAAGTGGTAGGAGGAAGTACTCACAAGTGACGTCCAGAGCAACATACTCCTGATGAACAGCTGAGTCTTTGAAGATCTGATTCTAAGAAGTCCTGGATACCTTCTAGAAGTTGCTTCCTAAAATGTCTGCACATCAGCACCCTACACATTTTAAAATGAGCATGCAAAAACACAGCATGGCTGGGCACTATTAAATGTGGTGGCCTACGTGACTTCCTTGTAGTCACTTGGCAGTGCAATAATAGAATAGGAACATAGGATTTCTTATGTCTATTGTGTCCATTCGAACAATACTGCTGAGAGCAACTGAGACCAAAGGCCTGGCCTTCAAAATACACAACTTGAAAGAAAAGCTGCATTTTTTTGGTAAGGTCCAAATGTATTTCATTCAGCTGTGCTGTTACTCCCTAACTTTGGTTGTAAACAAGTATGATTTTTACCCTGGAAGCCACACATCTGGATTGCAGTGCCTGTAACTGTTTTCAACATCACAAGTAGTTATTGGCTTCATAATGTTCTGTGTGTGCAGAAAACAGCTTTGTGAGAGGTAACTTGAGCAAACTTTTATAATTGAAGAGCTTAAATGTCTTAAATCGGCAGCCTGCAAGGTAGCCACAGCCATTAACTTTCTCTGTATGATCCTCAAGTCTTAAAATTCTGCATTTCTAGCCCTGCAGAGTTCTTCTGATTCTCTCAGATGTCCATGCTGACCCTTCATCAGATAGGTCAACTGTCCAATGCAATGATGTACCAACTACTTTCATAGGAGATCAGTGTGAACTTGAGTAGAGCTCACCTATAGCTATAGCCCTTTTTGTAGCTATACAGCAAAAAAACTTCAAAAATCATTTCTGTACATCAGCAATACAGTGATGTAAGCTGTCAGGATTACCTACACTCAGTGCCTAGTGACAAAATTCTGTTGCACCTGAATAACTCATGTTTAAGTAACAGGTTCTTTTCTCACTGCACAGTTGGCGAATCCTGGAGTCTTTGAATTCTGAATGAATTAATATTTAAAATGTTCTATGCCCCTGATTCCACCCTCAGTTCCCCAAACCATGACAATGAAAAAAAACCCACCGAAACAAATAACCACTGAATTCCAGTATGGATGAGGAACCACAGAAAGGGACAGAGAACTTGGAGACATCCAATTTGTGCACTTTCATATGAAGCAGGAGTTTGGGGGCTGACAGAATAAGGAGGGCACTCTGAGGATACCTAGAGCAGGCTACATACGTTTGGAGGAACTGACTGGTTCTCTGCTTTCTCTCTGACTTCTTGGAAAGGTCATCCAAAAAGCCTTTCCAAACTTTCAGGCATGTTGGTAAGGTCCTCAGTTAAAATAGAGTGCTTTTGCTGCAGAGTTGCTGTTAGAGAATCATAGAATCCTAGACTTGTTCTGGTTGGAAGTCACCTTTAAGCTCATCAAGTCCAACTGTTCCCCCAGCACTGCCAGGGCACCTCTAACCCATGTCCCTCAGCACCACATCTCCACAGCTCTGAAACCCCTCCATGGATGGGGACTCCACCACTGCCCTGGGCAGCCTGGGACAGGGCTGGACAACCCGGGAGGGGAAGAAATTTTTCTTAATATCTAATCTAACCTTCCCCTGGTGCAACCTGAGGCCGCCGCTTCCTCTTGGCCTATCACTTGCTACATGGGAGAAGAGACCAACCTCCACCTCACCCCAACCTCCTGTCGGGGAGTTGTTGAGAGCAAGAATGTTTCCCCTCAGCTGCTCCTGAATTTTTGCTACTCCTGGCTAAACCCATGGCTTGCCAGCTGACTTCCGTGTACCTTGTGGCCGATTACCTCATGTTCCCAGTTTACACTTGTCTGGGCCGTTCTTTGCTCTCACGAGCAGAAGTATGGTCTGTGCCATGCCACAATCCCTTACTAACCACATCGTTTCCAGCAAACCAATAGGGCTGAGCGCACGCTCCTGACCTGAAGAAGGCCACCATGTGGCATTGTTTGAAGCTCTGCAGAGTTACAGGTAGCACAGGGAAGGCAGCAGTGAAGGGCAGAGGCAGAGACATAAGGTATGGTCATCTGGCATTCTCCTACCCCCTTCTAACTGGGTGTCTCTGCTGGCCTCTTTCACAAATCATGAATAACTGATACCTCTGAACACATACTTTCTCTGTTACCTTCTCCAAACCTGTTACCTTCTCAAAACCTAAGGATTAGTTTTGCACGGGCCTACGCATTTACTCTGTTCTTCAGCAATTAATCTCTTGGCCAGATTTTATGAATGATGTTCCATATTTATTACATATTATGACCTTTCTGGATGATAAAGTCATCTGGGGATCTGTCTTTGGTTCTGTATTTTCCTTCTCTAATGAACAATGTGTTGCAGTATATAGATACCTGTAATTTATATCCTTTTTTGTGTGTTTAAAGTAAGAACATGATTGATATATAAAATATCACCAGAACATATATATAAAGCAAAGTGGTGAGGAGGCAAGTTCATTGACTTTTCAACCCTGGAATCACCCAAATACTAGTTTACACTGCAAATAAAATATCTGGTGGGTTTCACACCACTCTTTACCAGCATGTATCACAATGTTGCTGTTGGGGAAAACGGAATTTATTAAGGCAGTATATCTTAAAATCTGGCTCCAGCACCATACAGCTGGCAACAAGGAAAAAATAATCTAAGGCAGCATGTAAAAAACTTGTTCTCTAGTTAGACTGTGAATTTTCCAATAACTGCCTCCAATAGACCACCCTATGACACTGATTGCAAACATATAAAGCCTGATTGTTTCAAAAGTCATATAAATAAAATGTAGATGTTGAAATGCCAACCTCCCACTATTCGCCTCCAACTTTTTCTTTTCATCTCTTGCTGCTTGCTTTTCGTATTTTCCTGGTGTTTTTCCCCTCACTGATGTTTTCTTTCAGTACCACCCTCTTTTCCTCTCGGAACAGTGGAGTTTTTAGCTTTTATGGCAGAATAGGAGCCAGTAGCCTATGAAAAGAACTGGGGCAGCAAATTCTGCGAGCAAATCAAGTATCCAGGAAGAGCGCAGGTTATTTGTGTGCACAAACTTCACATGCCTGGTACCAACCTGTACAAACCAGTGCATCATTGGGATGGTAATTCTCTTAAGTATGAGCCACTGTGTTTTGTTATTTGCAGTCATTAGTTTTACAACTTGGAACTGTTCTGAGGTCACAGAATCATAGGCTGGTTTGGGTGGGGACTTTTAAAGGTCATCTGGTCCAACCCCCTGCAGGGAGCAGGGACATCTGCAACTAGAGCAGGGTGCTCAGAGCCCTGGCAACCTCCCCTGCAATGGTGCCAGGGATGGGGCATCGACCACCTCTCTGGGAGCCTGGGCCAGGCTCTCACCACACTCAGTGTAACAAATTTCTTCCTTCTCTTGAGTCTAAATCTCCCTCTTTTAAACCATCACCCCTTGTCCTGTCACAACAGACCCAGCTAAAAGGTCTGTCCTCATCTTTCTGACAGGCCCCTTCAAGTACAGAAGGGCCACCAGAAGGTCTCCCTGGAGCCTTCTCTTCTCCAGGCTGAACCCCCCCCCCCCAAGCTGTCCCCGCTTGGCCCCCCAGCCGAGGGGGTCCAGCCCTCCCCGTATTTTTGTGGGCCTCAAAGATCTTTTAATCTTTCACCTCAAGTGCACGTGTTTTAAATAAACAAGGCTTAATAATGAAAAATACCTGAGGAAGTACAAAACACAACTGGGATGAAGAGGCTTTCAGACTCCATCGATGTGTTTGCTGATTTTGAGCATGACAAGGTAGAAGTGCTTCAAGCAGTACATGAAAATAACTGAAAAATCTTCTACCTGAAATCAACAATACAAATAACTTACTTTGAGCTGCTGCGGTCCATCACTGCTACATCCCTACAGTGAATCTCATTGAAGGGAACTAACAAAAGAAAGGGAGTGCCAACTTTTTGCCTTGAGACCTGTGGGCATTTGTGAGGAGGCCAGGATGAGCCTTGAGCCGCAGCCAACAGCAGACGTTGGTAGCACACCCCGCCCTGACTGCTCTCTGCTCTCACTGGAGCTTCTCAGACAAAGCTCTGGAGAGAAGCCCCAGTCACACACTCTTTGAAGGCCAGGAAAAAGATGTGTAAACAACTGAGTAGATGTTTGAGGCGTCTCTTCTTGTCATCTTGGAAAAGAGAGTATTTGCACAAGGACAGGCTACTCATTTTCAGAAAAGAAGAAACTATGAAAATAGGAAAAATAGTACACTAATTAACCTAGATCACTGAAAAAAAGCCAAGCTCTCCTTCCCGTTGTCTTGAACTAAATTACCTCAAGTACTTCCTGATTTGTAACATACTTTCTATAAAGGATATTTATGAAAAGACAACGTTGGGGTGAGGACGAGGCTGTTTTAACAAACGTGAACCAGCTGCAGCTCAAACACCGCTGCCCGCCGTGAACGCGCATCCAGCGAAAGCTGTGAAATGCAGCATGGTGGGTCAGGCCCAGTTCTGAGAAGCCACTGGCCTCACACTTCCCCGGGTGAGGTGCAGTGGGTGCTTCTCAAGGATTCCTGCACTTTCTGCTCCCAGTCCCTTGCTCCTCTAAATTATCTTCTGAAAAAATCAATAAAATAAAGCAGGTATCAATATGGATACAAGCTTCTGGTTTTCATTTGTCATTTCTTTGGCTGTTTGGGTTGGTGACACATTTTTGTGAGCATCTCTTGGTGGAGCTACTTAGTGTGAAATGTACTACAAATGTATCACTCTTTTCCTTACTAGAAATTGAGAAGAGTTCCACAAAACCACAATTAACTTTCTTTTTGTGCATTTTAAAAATGTTTTTATTGCCTTAGTACTGCATGTTACTTAAAAATGTCTTCCACAGCAAAACATGCTTAGAACAGGGATGAGTGGAAACCAAACAAATCAGAAAGTAAATTATCTATAAGATCACTTATTTCCATGTAATAGGGAACAGTAATACGAGTTTTGAAACAGCTTCTCCTCTTCTGGAGAAGGCAGAACTTTGTTTTTTCTATTGGAGCCCCTGACATAGGTCCAAGTGTTGCCCTACATTGAGATTTCAATTCTTTTTCCTTCCAGAGACCTGAATGTTGTCCCCAACAAGACGTTTCCTTTGTTGGAACAGAAAAACCTAGTCCTGAGAAAGACTGCAACCACCTCTGCCTTGCCAAGGCAATAGCTCTGCAATAGCTCTCTTCAGATGCTGGACAGAAAGATAAGGAGGACTTGGAACATAACGGGGATTCTACCCTACAAGTACTTCTCAGATCTCTGTTCCAGTCGGTTTGTACTGACTTCCAAAAGTGTGACTTCTCCAGGAACGCAGCTAACACGAGCACTTTATGCAGATACTTCAGCAGAAGCCCACAAATCTTGTGTTCTGTCAGGCTTTCTTCTCTTAGCACCTCTGCAGAAAGGGATTTTAGAGTGAAGAGATAACCCAAACCTTTATCTTTCAGTCCACAGGAACTTTTTAAACAATACCTTGCTGTACCTCTGATGCCAGCTGAAGCCAAAGTGCAGCTAAAGTTACCCGCATTCCTGGATGTGCAGCCATCCCTCTGGCACCACAGTTCATCTGATGTCAGCACTTGCTTATAGGCTTCAGTGTTCATAGGCTGGCAAATTCTCATTGTGAGGGCCTGGTCACAGGCCACTATAGCTTACAAAGTGAGAATAATCCTTTTTCTTCCCTGTTCAGTATTTCTTTTAATGTTACGAGATAATTGACATTTCTTCCCTCTCTCTGATCTCATTTATTAAGGTGATAATGCTTCTGAAGTACTTCATAAATTCCATCCGAACGTCTTCAGGGTCATCTTCTAAGTTGGACTGTATTAGTTTGAGCTTGTTCAGTGGGTAAGCTTTGAAGGTAAATAAAAAATAATTAGGTATATTCCTTTAAAAAAGGAAATACTCTCAGTCAAGGCCATGGGACAGCTCCTATTGGAGTCATTTGGAGTCCAGCAGTACCCAGGGTTGATACCCCAGGCGACACAGAGCACGTGAATGAGAAATGCATCATAGCTTTTAGCTCTCCAAACAAGTACAACTTGTTGCTACGTTCCATTCTTCAAACATCACTATTAAAGCTCAAAGTACCGGGTTTGCTCTCACAGGCAGTTAGGCAGAATCAAATAATCCAGCACCAAACTGCAATTTTACTACTAAAGTGATAAGACATTCTTTGATGACTTCAAAATTATGGCACGATACTGTTATGTTAAATATGTATGAATATATTATTACTTATAATAAATACCTGTTTGCTTGAGCACTGGATCAGGTTGCCCAGAGGGATTGTGTGTTCTCATTTGCATTAACAGCCACAGATAACCTTGTGGTGTACAAGGTACCCGTTTCTAATTTGAGAAGGAAGAATGTTGGCCTTTTATTTCAAAGGGCTCCTACTCTTTTGATTGATAAACTGCAGGCTGAAGTGCCTCAAAAGTGTCAGTTAACAAAAAGATGAAATTCAACGTAAGAAACAAACTAGTGATGATGAAATACGGTGGGAGCTCAAATTCCTGGCTCAGCTGCATACTCACTGCGTGACCTTAGGGAAGTCACTGGAACTTTTCTTGCCTTTACTTTGCCCTTTGTGAAACAGGAATATGGCTCACCTAGATCACCTTTGAGATTCATTATTTCTAGGTGTGAGAAGCACTCTAGTATTCTTTAATCAGTCAATTTAAATGAAAAATGCAAGCCTTAAGTTATGAACATAAAGTAAAGCACTAAAAAATCTGAGATCCAGGTTTCCATCTTCTTACCTAGGGCCAGATTTTCAGTGTCCCCTGCACTGCCTGGCTTGTGATGGGCAACAAGGAGACACTGACCATCCAGCAGTGGCTGCTGCTGCACGAAGCAGGAGTACCACATCTCAAGTTCTTTCAGGTGACTGGGCAGCTCAGGATTGAAGACTATTATTACACCGTGGGAGTCCTTCATCAGCGCTGGCCAGCACGTTTCAAACCTTGAAAAACAGATTCATGGAAAATGGTAAAGACTGACAGCTGGAAAACAGGACCAGGCACTGAAACTTCCTCACGTTTTCTTCTTCCCTCCTCAAAACCACATTTGAGTCCTTTTTCTTTATTGTAACATTACGAATCTTGCCAGTGATCCATCAGATACCAAATATTTTGACTTACCTATTACAGTAGCCGGTCCCATGATTTGCTGACAGTGTGGTATTTGGTCACATGCTTATTTAAACTTTTCCTCTAAAAACAGATCTGTTCAGCTCTCACTTGTACCTTGGGGAAATTAAGGCCTCGATCATATATATACATTGCTTGAAGTCCACACACAATAACTTCAAGGAGATAAAGGCAATTACAGAGTGGGCCTCTGTCTCCTGTAACTGTAACTTCATTCTAGGAGTTACAGACTTTACTGTTACACTCAGTTCTTATCCAAAACAAAGTTCAGTGGCAGCTAGGATCATGGCACAGAGTACCAAGTATCAGGTGCTTTATAGCAGAAAACTATAAAAAAAACCATAATGGGATGAGGATTTGGGAATAGTCCTCATCTCAAAGAGGTGATTGGTTTTAGGCCTTAAATAGGAATATCTTGGGTAAACAGAACTATTATGAATTAAGTAACATGGAGGAATTAACAACGACAGGGCCTTACTTCTGATCACCACTGCAATCCCACAGCTCAAATCGACACCCAGCTCCCTTGCTGTTCAAATTCGGATTCTCATACTCCAGGATCCTGTGAAAACGAGCGAGACGCAAGACGACATCATTCGACACACTGTCACAACCAGAAAGCAGGACTTTCCGTGGGGTAAGCAACTGTGGAGTGTGGCTGGTTCAGTGAACACGCCACGAGGTTTTGCTCACCTTACGCCTTGCGTGGGGCTGTAGCTGCCAATCCCCTCGATGCTCTCTGTAACGAAGTTTGCCAACACCGATTTTCCAGACTGGCAGAAAGCGGGAGTGAGAGACACACGTCGGAATTTAATGTGCCAAAACCATAAGGAAAAAAGCGCGGTGTTTACCACGCGGCCCGCTCTCCCTTCGGCCAAGGCTCCCCCGCCCCTCCACCACCGCCCCCTCCACCACCGCCCCCTCCACCACCGCCC
>JANHGN010025767.1:34318-48482 GCA_024605025.1 Megaceryle maxima | reverse complement strand
AATGGCTTGAGTTGGAAGGGACCTTAAACACCATCTCATTCCAACCCCCCTGACAGGGATTCCTCCCACTAGATCAGGTTCCTCAAAGCCTCATCCAGCCTGGTCTTAAACACTTCTAAGGTGTCCACAACTTCTCTGGGCAACCCATTCCAGTGTCTCACAACCCTCATATAGTAAAGAGCTTCTTCCTCATCAAATCACCTGTTCTTTTAGCAGTCCCCCCTCCAAATAAATAAATAAATAAAAATAAAGCACAGATAAGCCTTGAAAAGCTTCATAAAGAAAGGAACTTGTATTTCTTTTCACAAAAGACAGAATGCCCCAAAGCACTCACTTAACTAGGCCATCAAGTTGGGTGGTCTGAAGAGAAGCTCCTTCTACAATGCTCACAAGCAAACCCCTAGCTTTAAAAGCAAGCCAAAAAACAACCCAACACTCCCCCCCCAAAAAAAAACCAACCACCACCAAAGAATAATAATAATTTAAAAAAATCAACTCACAAAACACCAAAATAAACCATAAAGACACAGTAAGTTGCTCTCCAGCCTTCCATGTATTTCATATTGCATCAGAAGCTTTGTTATTCCTTACACAAATATTTTTTTCTTGCTACTAACATTGCCTCACATTGTGAGAGTGCACCAGGAGTCACACCACAGTCCCTGCCTGGAAAACAAGGCTGTAAGAGTGCATAAGCACTAGCTATTTGCTTTGGTTCATTGTTAGGTTTCCAGATGATACACAATGCTATTTAGATGTCCATGACCATACTGAATTTCCAAAGCAAGCCAAGAAAATTATTCTGCAATCTCAGACCAGGGCAAAGATGAGGACTTGTGCTCCATAGTATCGACGCAGTGCAAGAGGAGCAGAGTGCAAAGTCATGGTTGCTGAGGAAGTTTGCAGAGAGCTGTATTGTGGTCCTGCTGCTGTCCTGCATATAATGCTGAAGTTGCCTGCACAAGGCTGGCTAGCTCATCAACACTTCAAGATGTTCTTAGGAAGGAGAGTAAAGGTATTAAGAGAAACCTCAGAAGGAACAGTTCATTTTTAGCATAACAAAAAGCAGAGGAAACAAACACAAAAAGGAAGCAATAATGCTTTGATGTCACACTAGCAGTCCTCTCTCTTCCTCTCCATTTCAGTACTTTCCTGTCCTGGTCTGAGTGAGGACAGAGCTGGTTCTGTTCAGTGATTTTACTTTTCATCTCAGTTCTGCAAACTAACTGCACTGCCTGAAGTCAGCAGCCTGTTTTCACAGGCAGTGAGAACACCCCATGGTTAGAGTCACTACCAAGGGTTGGTGTGCAGACCAAGGCCACTGCTGGATCTTGTGCACCACATTGGGGGGTGCAGTGAAAGGCCACACCTGTGGGGAGAAGCGGACAGGGCAGGTGACCCCAAACTGACCACCGAGGATTCCAGCCCATAGGTGTCATATTCGGTATGAAGCTGAGGGATCTGGAGGGTCTGTCTATAGCTCTCTGAGGGCTCCTGGGATCTTCTCCCCTCTTGGCCCGCTTTGCCAGCTTTGCTTGGCTTAGGTCCTTTCACTTCCTTCCTCAGAGCACCCAAAGAGGACTCTGTCCATTCTGCCTTCAATTCCAACTGGTGTGTTCCTGAATCCAGTACCAGAATCCAGCTCTTGAACACAGCTCCCATGTGGAGCCCAGTCTGGGACTCCCCCAGTGCCTGCTCCACAGCGTCAGTGGTGCTGGTGACCTAGTTACCATTGGGGGTGTTGGGTTTGATACTGGTTTTGTATATATTTGTATATATTCCATCCTTTTCTAATCACTAAGTCTCTCTCCCTTTCTCTTCCCCTTTGGGGAGGGAGGAGGGTTAACAGAGAGCATCTATTACAGGTCTAAGGGGCCACCCTGACCCTAAACTGCAACATTTCCATGTTCCCAGTTTCAGCAACTGCCTTGCTGCCTTTCTCAACTCCCTCCAAAAATCACACTGCAGTGCAGGAATGAAGACCTGCATATGTTGTTTGCAGCATGGAACACATGGAAATAGTCCAACACAGGAGAAATCCCACCATTACAGCTGAGAAGTCCCTAAACTGAATCAGTACAAAAAAAGCAAAGCCATGGTGAAGTAGCTATCTAAGAATTTAAGAACAAAAATGCACCTGCATATTCAGTATTTGTTCAAGCAAGTATCAGGCCCATTAATTCTTATTTCCAGGAAAGAACCCGGGCATCAAAAACTTCCAAAGTTCAGACTTGTGTAGTCTTCAAAGTAGACACCACTTGAGCACTCTCAGAATCCTGGGACTCACTGGTTGAATCCCAGATTAACTCTGTCCTCGTGAAATAAAAAAACCTCAAAGGTTTAGGTTTTTAATCTCCTGTTTAAGTGTGACTAAGATCTTGAACAGCAGGAATTCTTCCTTTTTTTTTTTTTTTTTTTTTAAAGCCCAGCTGCTCCTCAATTTATAACAATACCTTGAGTTTCCATTGCCATGATTGTCCCCAAGAAGGACACCAGCAACGTGGCCTCCTCTGGCCCTGTTACATTCCCTCCTAGTGGCCCAGTTTCTGACAGAGAGTACTCAACGCCCACCTAGCCAGTAACCTGAATAATTAGGACACTGTTCTTTTGAGGTATTAAATGCCTGAAGCCAGAAGAGAACTATGAGTCCCTGCTTGTCAAACACAATAGTCCAATACTAGTAGGGGAAGGCCATAGCCTTAAGGAGGAGAGCAAGCAGCTGAGCTCTGCACCCAAAAAGTAGAGACACATCTTCCAGGCTCCCTCTGTCTTACTGAAGCAAAAGGGGAGGTATTTCAGACAGGCTGCTATTCTTGTTCTTGAGCAAACAGAGCTCACTTTAGACTCTGAGTTCCAACAGCGTCCTGTGCCCACCTCCTGCCCAGGCACTGCTCCTGGGGCCCTGTCCCCTTGTTCTTACTGTAGGAGCCAGATCCCTACATCTTTACAGAGATCCTCCTGCTGTCATTAGCTATTTAGTGGGAGAGTACAGAAAAGTTAAGCCAGACTCAGAGGTTTGCACAGATGGGATGAGAGGCGATGGATAGATGCTGCTACATGTCAATTTTAACTACTGAAAACTTAACACTGAACATTACTAGGCAGGTAAGAGGCAATGCAGACAAGCTAACTAAAATACTCTTGTTTACTTCAGCAGCTCCAGACACCAAGATACAGACTGTTTACCTGGGAGAACTACGAACAACAAATGGATAAATTATTTTACATTTCGACTCTGGTAATCTAATTAGATCACCACAATGCTAAAGAGCCACGGTAACAGACACAAAGAAGGGAAAATATCTACTCTGTCGAGGCACACACACTGTACAGACAAAGAGAAGGAGGAATTCTGCGTGCCATTGACCTCAAAGTCATATTCTGTCTCTTTACAAAAAAAAAACTTGCAGAATTATTTTAACAGATTCCTTTCTTACAAAGAAGGGGAACTGATTATGTATTCTCAAGCTTTCATGTTCTGGGATAGTTACCAAGTGAACATGAAGAAACAGCTACCCTGATATTACAAGAACTTCAGGTTTACATTAACTAACACTGGAGAAAAAAAAAAATTACCTTTTACAGACAAAACTTAAAAGATTTTAATGGAGACAGTCTGACTACATGCGTAGTTTCAGAAACAATTTTTGCACCCATCTTACCTAAAGGAATGTGAAAATGCCTGTAGTCTGCACAATGCCACAGCAAGCATTAAAAAGAGAAAGGAAGTTCTGATAAATCTGAAGAAAAAATATGTAATTGTGTAGCTGCACCTCAAAGTGTTTTCTCACTGGACTTCAAAAAAGCAAAAAAAAAAAAAAGAGGTTAATGGCAGCACTTTAAAACAGGGCTGATTTTATTACTCTGCTTTCCAACACAGCAATATTCTGGTAGAATGTGTCAATTTTTTTTAATCTTTCCAATAACTGAAAAAGAATTTTGATCCACTGTTCACAACAGGTAGCTGTGTGTGTCCAGTACTAAAAATTATATAATTAAACAAAGAATTGTGAGCTAAGCGTGATTAGGGGGCACCCAGGCAGAGTTTGCATGCAGCTCACAAACAGTGCTAAAAATGACCAACAAACCTACCTAATTTGCATGAAGGGCTTTGTCATTTGACACAAAGTCCAAATACGTTTCATGCCAATATTTAAGAATTTTAAAGTGCCAATTGTCTATTAAAAATGTAATAAAATCAAGCCATTGCTATGAGCTAGAACAGCTTACAAAAAAATAAGACACATCTGAAAGGAATCCATACACGACAGAAAAGAAACAGAACAACAAAACAACCAGCAAAACCCAAACCACAAACAGTTAAAGACATTAATTGCTTAAACATAGTATTCTACAAGTTAAGGAAGTCAGAGAACAGAAATGACAATGCTGTGTGCATCACACAGAGGCAGGCAGACATGCTGCCACCTGCAATCCTACCAGAAAAATAACAGCAATGGGGATTAACAGCACACGTGGCTTCTCTTGAACATGCAAACCACACCACAGAACTATTCTGCATCAGCGAGGACACACAAGCACATTTTGCAGTAAGTTACTCAGCTCTCCTGAGACAAATGCTGAGGGTTCTTGGTAGAGTAACCTCTAGAAGTGCTAGGTATGCTAACAGTGTAAATTTATTTCAGTGATCACCTCTTAGTCAAAAACACAACTACTTGGGAACAGCTAAAGAAACCTACCTGACATCTTCAAACTTCTTGGTTATGACTGAACCAACAGATGAAAAAGCAGCAGAAGCCTTCTGACCAGCCTGAGACAGGGTTTCTGATGTTCTCTTGTATCTGTGTTCAAACAAAATTAAGTTTGTAGTTATTTTACTAGAACACATAAGGAACCTTTTAGCATACACAGATTTCGACCAAAACCAGAGGAATACTTCAACTTTGGGGTCAAATGAACAAACTACTTCAGAGATTATTTTGAGCCACTGCAGTCCCTTCTGGCTACAGGATCTCTGCCACCTCAGACTCAGATGAAGTTCATCAACACGCACCTCCTACCCCATCACAAGAACAGATGCTCTTTGCTAGTAGGATTTTAAAAAGCCCACAAAAATCAAACAAGCAAAAAAAAAAACAAAACAAAACCAAACCACAAAAACCAACCAACCACCACCACACAAACAAACAAAAAAAAACCCACAAGAAAACAATACTGTGCACACAAAAAAACCCCACAGAGGTCTAGTTTTTGTTCCTAGAGTCTGAAATCTTATACAGAATGGTTTTGTCAATAGTCTTCACTATAAGAAGTTTGAGATGCTTCCTCTTGCATTCTGTGTAGTTTTAATTGCAGAAGGCAGCTCACTCTAGACCTTTCCCAGACAAGAACATTAACTGGGACTTGGCACTCTTCCTGCATGAGCTTAGTTTACAGTTTTTCAGCCTGGATAAGAAGGGTATTCTCTTGGATTCAGGACACCTTGGTATCTAAGTAATGGTATCTCAGATCTGTCAGACAAAAAGCACATTAGAATTGTTCGTATTATGGTCTATCATTCTTATTTTGCATGAGATGATAGGGTGAATATTGGTGGTCTTTAAAGAAATCTATGATGATTTATCCAGATAAGTTTTAGTGCAATTTAACTTTGTGTTATTTACACTCACCACATTTTTCAAGAGCGGAGGGTTTAGATGTGATACAAGAGCTACACAGTTTTCACCTCAACAGCTAAGACTGAGTCATGAAGTGGTACATACGCTGTGGTTGATGTAACATCTTGCCAGCTTTTGGTAATGTTCTGCCTTAGCTCCTGTAATGAGTTAATCCCCAGCTTTCTCTTGATTTCTGCTAGATGCTTCTCTTTGGCAGCTAGCACTTGGGAGAGTGTCTGGATTTCCTCTTCCACCTGTGGCAGCAGAGTTGATGAGAGGTAAATTAACATGCAATATATCCAGCTATTTAACTGTGTATTTATTAAAACATCTACCGGGCATCAGTAATGGGAGAGCTAATGCATTTTTTTAACGTTGCCTCACAGTTGTTTCTAAATACTAAAAGGGAAATTCAACAGTCTACAACAAGAGCTGGTAAGAATGTAATCGACCTGCAAGTACATCTGGTACTGGAATATGCACAAGGAAGTTGGTTACTAAAAGGCTGTACAGTTCAAAACCATTACCTTTAGACAACATTAGCCTACGTGAAGCCAGAAGATTAGTCAAATGTGGGACAATGCCAAGCCTCTATTTTCCTGCCACGTCTGAAGAGACACCAATATATGACCAGTATCAGGAAGCTCAGGGCACATCTGATCCATACACAAGTTTTGTCTCCTTGCTTGAACAGAGAGGTTATTTTGCAGCTCAAGTCAGCAACTGTGGGCTGGGTCCAGCCACAGGAGCACCTTCTCCAGAGCAGGGGTGGAAATGGTGACAGACTGAGCAGTTAAAAAGCAATAAAACAAACAAAAAAAACCCCCAAAACCTAAAACAGCCCAAAAAACCCACAACAACAAAACCACAGCACCTGTTCAGCTGTGTCAGAAAATTGTACTGTTTATTTCCTTCTTTACATGGATGGTCATTTCAGGCTCTCACAGAAGCATGACCAGATTATGATCAATGATGCCACAGCAGTTTTACAATGATGCCATGATGGAGGATGTATAGATGTGACAGAGGCACTAAGGGTGTACGTACAAAGGCAAGGCATCCAACCAAAACCCTTCTTCCTCATCTAGACTGGACCTACTTAAGAATATCTTCCACCTTCTCAATCATGCTCCTTTGAGGAGATACCTACATCTTCAATGCACCTTTGTTTTGGATACCTGTCCGAAGTCCTGTGTGACGTACCCTAGCAGGACCAGATTTCCCTCACCATCTTCAGCTGATTGATTTGGCATTAAGTAATACCCAGGACTACTAAAATCAAGACTACAATTAATGTGCTTATTTCACAGTTCACCAACCTTAGGCTTAAGGTAGTGTCTTTTATTAGGGTCCTAAAGTCACACAGAGCTACAGAAGGAAAAAAAAAAAAAAAAAGACTGGTAACTCAGTAGAGTTTTGACTTTTGACAGCTTTGGAAATGCATGTATCACGTCTGACTATCTGGCTGTACTTTGCAAAGTACAACTTTAACTGGCTCTTAAAAAAGTTCTGCTGTATGAACCATGGATGAAAACAGTTGGATGATTAGATGTTAGCAAAACAGAGTCTACACAAATGTTACTATGAAGCATCCTTCATGAAAAACAACAGTTTTACTCCATACCAGTTGAGACAATACTGGGTTTTGGCTTCTCTGACAGCCTGTGGCGAGGCTTCTCACGAGGGGAAAAAAAAGGGTTAGACATTTATGCATCTCTGTTGAAGATCTGCACCCTCAGCACTTCTGGCTTCATTCCCCACAGCTAGAACTGGCTGTTCTTTCCTCCTCCGCACAATGCACAGGAGCGCCATACCCGACTTCAAACACAGAATAAATATGCAAAGCATTAACTATGTGTTCAAAGGCAGCGTTATCCCAGATTTTCAGTCTCAAGACCAGATGAAGAGCTCTTTGCGAGTCATTTACCTTAGCAAGCTCTCTTCTTAGCTCGTCCTGTTCTTCTTCTGAGAGTGTTTCTGCCATACCAACTGTCGCAGCAGCATCCTCTCCAACCTCAGGTATAGAGTCACTTCTCAGCAGCCCTTGAGGTGAATAAATCATTAAAAGTCAGGGCATCACATCTGCCAGAAAGCAGCTAACGTTGACATATGGCCCTTTTGTACCAGCACACCAAGAAAACTGATGAGAGGACACCAAAGTCACACTCCCAGAGTACTACAGCGTACAGGAAACTAGAGGCTTTTCTACCAGCTGTTTCACTCAGTGAAGTTGTATTAAAGCTCAATAGAACTGTGACTGCTGCTCTAACAGGCAACTGGAAACATGTTGAGAACACATCCCACCAGTCTGACAGAAACAAGATGCAGAACACTGAGTCCCAACTCCACCTCTGCTCGAGCCCACATGCTCTCTGCTCTCTCAACTCATGCAGCACAGGAAGGACTGATGAGGATGTGCATCCACTCACACCACTGCCTCCTCCCTTCCCCATCCAGAAACCATAACTGTGCCAGACTCCTCCGTATGAAACCAAACACCCCCATAGTCTTCCTCAACGTTCACCTTCACAGCTTCAGGGAGAACAGTATTACCTGTATTGCTACGATACGCTCACTTTAAAGAATTGCTTATTCTTAGTGCTTGCACTAAGATCACTTTAAACACCTTTTAATGCAACAAAAAGATCTTCCATCAAAAGATTTCCCTTTTTGAATCTTCATAGCTGACAAACACACAGTTTGCCAGAACTAAGGAATCCTGCTCCATTTTGCAAAGACACAAGTTTGTGGAGAAACTGCATGAGAAACAACCATTCAGATGTGGATTCTCAAAACCAGTTCTTTAGTCAAGAGATAAAATAGCTTTATAGATAGCAAAAAAGAATCACAGAATGGTCAGGGTTGGAAGGCACCTCCAAAGATCATCAAGTCCAACCCCCTGCCAGAGCAGGGCAAAACTAGAGCAGCTCACGCAGAAATGCAAAATAGTAAAGAAAGGAAATAAACATCTCAAAGTAGAAGGAGAAAGAATAAAAAAAAAAGACCAGAAGGATTGTTTGTAAGGAGAGAGCAATAGTGTGTGTGTATAGATATCAGTATATAACTCAGACAAATTGAGGACATAATTAAGGTTGCCTTATTAGCCACTACAGTAATTATCCAGATAAAATTCCATCCTCCTTTCAGCAGCTTCTGACTCCATACTGCCATTTGGTCCAGGAATCCAAAACCTCATTAATGTGCAACAAGACCACCGTGACTTCTTTGAGAGGCTTGGTATCAAACAGCGACAGCACAATCGACAGGGAAAGAATCCGTGAGTCTGTAATTAGTTGGAGGTATTCTATGAAACACACTCCTGGCAGCTGTCAAGACTAAGGAAAGAAGAGGCCTTGTTCTTGATCAAATTACTCAACTCAGGTAAAGCTCAATTTCACAAATTCTTTCCAAAACAATGTTTTCTGCCTATATTTGTACAGAACATTTGTCCTCAGGAAGCAGAGAGCTACACATGGGTAGTAAACGCTAAATTACCACAGAACACACTGAGAAAGAAACAGACAGAAAGAAACCCAAACCCCATCCTGCATTTACTTATGAAATCTACACCACCTTTTTCCAGAGATTTATGTCTGTCTGCTACACAAACATCAAGTAGTTCCTACAGGTTTCCCAATAGACTATTAACTGACAGAAATCTAGGGCAGAAAAAAAAAGTTCAAGTCCAATGCCCAAACCAAAGCCCAGCACCAAAAAAAAAGGAAGAAAAAAGTAGTATTACAGCTTATGTCTAACAATCAGATAATTTTTGTTTTATACATCGTTTTTTCCTTATTTCCTCTTCTTAACATCCAGCACTTAAGGATGTCAGATCTTTTTGTCAAATTGCTATTTACCCTATTAATTACACGTGCCTACACTGAAGAAAAGCTAACAATTTAAACTGCATTTTCCCGTGAGGCTCTTTGACCCCCAGTACATTAGCCTCTAACTCCAGACCTTGTTGTCCATCTGCAGGCCCTTCATGGACTACAGAGCTTGCTGCTGCAAGAGCCCTTTCAGAAAGTTTGCAAGTCCTGAAGATGACGTTGACTCCAAGAGCATTAGCACACCCATCTGAAAGTCTGTTCAATCTGGTTATGAAGAGTCATCTGGATTATCTCACCAAAAATAGATCAAGTGAATCCAGCAGTAGGAAAACATGCTGGATTTGTCTCCCACAGCAATAGTTTCTGCTTTGGGGGATGTACCTTCCTCTTGGAAAACTAGTCTTTTAAGGGAGTTTCTGCTGTTTGTTACCTCTGATGCACTTAAGTCACAATGCTAAGATTGTGCAAGAGAATAAATTTATCCTCCCCTTCCCACTTCTAGATATTTTAGTAAGAGAAAAATCACTGCTACTCAAGAGTCCTCCCTGCCTCACTCTGTGGATCTAGCCAGGCCTTCCCCCCTCGCCTTCCACCCCTCTCCCACTTACTAGTTCTACTTTAGCTCTATTTGAAGTATGCAAGCACCTTCCCAACAGTCTACTCAGTCACCTCCCCTCTCACCCCCTGTGACAGTTCACCTCTCTGCTCACTTTGCTCCCACTCCTCAGTTCACCTGCAAGACCTGGAGGACAGAGTTCATCTGTGCTATGGGAAGGCTGTGCTAGGCAGCCTGACCTAGAAACGGTTGTCTACACAGACAACAACCCCCAGACTTCCACAATGGCATGGCTACAACCCAAATATACCCTGTCAACTAGGGCTGACAGACAGCAAGATCCTGGCTTTGAGAAACCTTCACAAGAAAGGTGCACAGCCCACTTTAGATATTTTTGTGGGCTGCAGGACAAGAAATCAGGGAAATAGGAGTCAGCCAACAGATGGAAATACTTTGGCTCAATCTGTTATTAAGGGAGCATTTCTCACTTGTGGCCTTCTCTGTTTGCCAGCAGAACTATTACTGGCTTCTAACTTGTTACCTTGCATTAGTTGTAATGCATCTTTAGAGTGGCAGACGATTTAACATGCAATCAGTTGGTACTCTGGTGGCTATAACCAAGTTCAGCTGAGCATTTCATGCCTCAAACTCTTAAACAGTAAAAATTCCCTTGGGGGGGTGGGAGGGTGGGATGGGGATTGGAAGACTTCTGTAGTACTGGGAAAACTTACTTTGTTTTAAGGTTCGTTTTTAAGGTGTCTGTTTGTCTAAGATTAACATTCTCCCACTAGTTTATTAGATCTACTTCCATGAACCAAATAAAGAACAAGTTAGTTGATTAGGACTCCACAAGTCCCATTTGGGAAACTGCACTTAACCCCCCCATTACACTGCCAGAGCAGACAAAGCATTAGAGTCGTTCAGCTTGTACCCAGGTTTTCTGGCTCAGGGTTTGCTTTCACTGGTTTCAACCCAAGTTCCTGCTCTACTTTGACCAGAAGTTCCTACCTCTTTCTGGTCTGAATTCAGAGGTTGACAGTAAACACCAGCAGTTTAAGGAAGTGCAGGTCACTTCACGTGAGCAGCCTTTGCGGCCAGGGAGGGTTCACCTCCACAAAGCTTTATCTTTAGACAGACACCTTCTGTGTCACTCAGAGTGAGCATTTTGGATGTCACTATACAGCTGGCAAAGCAGAAGAAAAATGGCACTTTATAGACTTCAGGAGAACAAGCTGTTACAAGACTGTAAGATCACTGCAACATCTGAGTAATGTACTGTGGTACAGAGGATATTTATTTTGCAATATATAAGAAGGATCAAATTTAAGTGCTTCCCATTTATCTCAATGAAAAAGTCAAAGCAAGACATATTTCTTGGGCTTCTCCCAAACACATTCATTCAAAGAGAATGAAAAAGAAATACAAGTCCAGCAAAGTTTGGTACTTATGGTGAGAAGAAAAGGACCACTCCCCCCCACCTTGGAAGAGGTGGGAGATACAGTAATTGCCAAAGTGAAAGCTGACCACTGCTCCCCGGAGGCTCCAATCTCATGGAGGGGTTTCAGTTCACGCCAACATTCCCCAAGGGATGCACATTTCTTTAAGATTGTAAAGAACAAGCCTATCCAAAAAACAAGTCAACTCCTTCATAACTTTGCTTTGTCACACCTGAAGCAGAGCTAAGCTTTCTGTATTTTTAATTCCTCTGGAAGATCACGTCCAGCAGAATGGAAAGGTGGTAAAACCAGATGAGGTTTGATGTGTTGGGAGGCACGGCTGCAGGTGTTCTGTACAACAGACCACCAGCTAGAAACTGGTAGGGTTAAGCACTAGATGGATGCCGCTGCAGCGCAGCACAGCACGCAACAGCCACTTCCTTGCAGCAGCACAAGCACAGCCAGTATCTGGAGGGGTAATATTTATAGCATTTTCAATGCTAAGTGGAACAGAGTAAAGGTTTTAGAGGGCACTTTCTTTAATCGGTGATATTTTCAGTACTAAGGCAGAAGCAGAGGTTGACTATCCAGAGCTCTGAAGTCATACTCAGCATGCAGTTCTACCTCCCCCCACCCCCAGAAAAACAACTTGCAGTCAAACTAGGCCAATTACTCCAGTCTTGCAGAAGTTGCCCTTTTTTTCCTAGTTGTTTTCCTTATTTCCTTTTCCCCTTCCCCTCAAACTGCCTTTCTACTGAATGAAGTAGCAGCAAGTCAGGTGAAGCCAGTAAACGCACAGCACACAAGCTATTTCCTACATGACACACCAAAGCTAATAAACCACCAGAGTTAACAGCAGGTCAACTCTGACCTTCATTTACACCTGCATGCCAGCCAAATTTTATAGATTCTTAATTTGAGATGTTCCTTTTTACAGAGATATTAAACACTACTCTCCCCATATAGAGGTTTTGAGAAAGAAAGAGAAGTTACCAGACTTTGCCAGTGTAGGTGATCCAGGTGGAGAAAGGTTTATGCCAGGTGACAGGTAAAGATAGTTTCTGTTCACTCCAGCATTGAAATCGAAGGGCGATTTGTAATCCTCATACAGATCCATGCCAGACAACTCAGAGCGCGCAGCCATCCTCCTCTTCCACCACAGCACACATCTTCGCTTCCCGGGGTGACCCAGACAGCAGGATTCAGAAACCCTCCGTTTCTTCACATGACACTATCCCTCCTCGTGAAATTCAGCTCTCATACACCTCTGTTAGATCTGACAGAGCTGTCTAGCAAGAGATTTCTTAGCCGTCTTGTAGCTGCTGCTGTTTACACGGCACAAAGTTAAGTTCCTGTAAATTTATAACCAGGGCTGGACTTAAACAAACCGTTCCTTTAACAAACATTCACAGCACACAGTTCACAGCTTCTGGAAAAGCCCTGGTCCCTTGCAGAACTGCATTAAGAATTTTCAATCATTTAAATAAGAGGGGAAAAAAAAAAAAAAAAAAGGGTCAGCTGACTGCAGCTACACCAGGATATCCTTAATCTTCTAGGACACAAAAGGATTACTACCCGTAATCTATCCCATATACCATCTGTGGAGGACTTTTTTCTCTGATTAATGGAAAATTCTGCGTGCGTAACTATTTCTCCAGCTGCTTCCACCAGGGTAATAACCAGTAGCCAGAACCTGCTGCCCAGGTATCCCAGTGCAGTGTGAGCTCAGAACAGGAGGAAGCAGCACTCAGCTCTGAAGGCTTTGCTATCAGCACCACCCAGGGTGTTTAATGAATGTGCTAATGGGCATTATGACTTTTGCCCATGAGGCTAAATGTATCTGCATAAGAGGGTGGTTGAGTTTTGTCTTCTTTGGGTTTAATATTATTGATGTGCACTGCCCCGTGTCCTTGGTGCTCCAGCCAGTGTCATTTAGAGCAGCCAGTTATGCCAAGAACAGGTAACACCAGAATGCACTGTCCTGATGAAAGGCATTTATGTTTTGACACGTATACCATAGGGAAAGATCAACTTACACAAGGCAGCTGATTTCATGCTGGGGCTATAAGATTTATCCCTGGGAAGCAGTGCTTGTTACCTTAAAGAGGCACTCAGTACAGTTCTGCAATGCTTCACTACTTTTTTTTCTTCCAAAATCAGCTTCTTTACTGAAAATAACATCCAGCTTACTAGCAGTGTAGATCACCCTAACAGCTGAGCAACCATTTCCTCCCAGCCCCACACCTTCACTGTCTCTTCACTGCAGCCTGCACGCAGAGCAGCATAATCATATGGCCATTAATATTTTCCCCCACCCTAAGAGTGACATTTTAAGCCAGAGCTGATCAGAGACATTACGCCACATCCTGTTCAAAGCTGCAGAAGTGAAGGAGCCCTGCAGCACACCCAAGTCAAGCCTGTGCACGGTATCCCCTGGAGATACAAGAAGAAAGCGTACCACTTCTGAAGGCTTAGCTTTCCATTTCCACTGCAGCCAGTGGGCACAGGAACAGATCTTCCAGCTAATTAAAGACCAGTTCCTTTAGACTGAAGACCTACATTGGCTCCTGGTGCAGACTACCTGCAGGCTCAGAACAATGAGAGTGCCGGAGCCTGGAACACATCTCTCTGCTATTTTCCAAATGCAGGGGGGGAAAAAAAAAAAAAAAACAAAAATAGTAATATTAATAATGCTCCTCTGAATTTCTGAATGGTGGCTAGGGC
>JANHGN010025767.1:0-34218 GCA_024605025.1 Megaceryle maxima | reverse complement strand
AATGCAGGGGGGAAAAAAAAAAAAAAAAAAAATATATATATATATATAATGCTCCTCTGCATTTCTGACAGGTGGCTATGGCATCTTCCAGAAAGACCGCAAAGGTCACATGACAAAGGTCAAAGCTTTGGTCAGAGATTCTAGTTAAAGCATGCAAAGGCAGGAGAGGATTGTAACACGGTTACAGTAATACCATACTCTCAAGCACACACACTATGTATACACCCAAGCAGGCTAATACGGATAGCTACGGATCCTGCCTTGCAGCCTCCCCTTGTCCAACTCAGCAGGCAGGGGCTGCGTTCTGTACAAAAGGCTCAGGCAACACTTCTACTGATTGGATTAGGCAAAATGATGTTACCAGATGTGGAACACTGGAAGAGGCGGCTGTTTACGACCAGCACTCTCCAGACAGAAAAAGAGAGTGAAGGTGAGGTTACCCCCTAGGACCTTTTCCCAACCCACCCCAAAGAACCATTTGGTGCTAACATCAGTCAACGTGAGCAGGCTACGACAATCAAAAGTAGCTATGTAACACAAAGAACCCCATATCAAGATCTGTTCATCCCTAACAATCACAAATAGCATTTCCTGGCCAAGGGCATTTACTGGACTCAGCACATTCAGGAAACTCCCCAAGTTCAGTTTTACCCCGTACCATAAGACCCCTCCACCCGGCCCTTCACCGCTACAGCCAGAGGTGTGTATGGGCCAAACTCTCCAACATGTCCCCAGGATAGTCAGAGACAGGTACAGGACTCTTCCCACCACTAGAACGTTCCTTTGGCTTACAGGGAAGATTTGCCAAGTTACAAATCCGAGCCCCAACACGAGAAGCTGAATTCTGCTTTTGCCCTGGTTTGCACATAGCCTGAGCATGAGCCCAGAAGTCACCCGAGACAATTCTTTAGTTTGCAGACAGATTGCTGTCCTAAGACCACTGCCAAGAGAGGGGCATGCAAGCACACCTTACTTCAAACTATACATAGTGGCCATACAGCTGGGTGGCTATAGCACCTCCCAAACAAGCTGCCTGAACACACTGGCCTCCCACTCTCTTACCTGCAGGAGCTTATGGGAGCACCACTCCTTACTCTCTCTCAGCTACTAATCCTACCTGGTGTGTAAGGAAGCTGTCTTGCTGAACAAGCTTCTTCCTCATCACCAAGGGAAGTTTGATGGTCTTCACTCCTTAAGTACAAGCCCATCTGGTTCTAAGGAGAAAGGACTGCAGCCCACCCTTCCAAACCTGCTGCAGAACAACTTCTAGGCTACCTGTCATCCCTAGATGACAAATACTCCCCTGGCCAGTTGTGACAGTCAGTTTATCCACTTCCAGTGGATCCCTAGAACACCCAGGAACTGGGGCAGAGCAAGGCAGCACTCTCCCTATACCGCTGAAAGGCACTCAGAGGAGGAGAGGCTCTGCCGGCTGTTAATGTCCTGCGTTTGGAGCAGGAATCCATTTCTCTCCAAGGGTCTTTCCAAATTAAAGTGATGGCCCAAGGAAACAAAGCAGGATGAGGAAGACAGACAGCAGCCACAAAGCACCAAAAAGGAAGGTTTTGCTCTGCAGTGTGAAGCTTTATGACAAGTTTGGCCATTCACAACAGCCTGAACATAGTGAGGCAATGGTAGGAATTGAGACTTCTCTACGCTATGAAAACAGGCTCATTATGAGGCCTTTCTAAAGGGCTCTCCCATGATCAAAATAGCCCACTGCATGGCCTTCCTCCTCCTGACTCTTCATGGCAACTCACAGCACATGCAGCTGGCTGGAGGTGAAGCTGAGGCAGTAGAGTCACACCCTGCTAGAAGCACCCTGCCTTCCCAGCATGAGACAGATTTTAGAGCTGAGGCTTGAGTTTAGACTGCTGTTAAGCAGCTCAGAGTGGCTGTTGTGTGTGCTCCAGTATCACTGTTTGCCCTGCATAGCAAGTTCAACTGTTACCAGTGTACCCTGGTTGCTCCTGCAGGTATCAGCTGCAAGCCAGTACCTGAAGAGACCTTGAAGGCTAAGGATGCTCCTGCTCCAGAGTCAAGTAGCAGCAGGGTTTTGCTCACTCTGCAAGAGATTGCAACTGAAGCTTCTGCTGTTCCAGAACAAGTACTCATTTGCCCTTAACAGCTCAGGATAAGAGGTTGGTACTTAAGTCATCTGTGTCACTTTAGAAATGGGTGTTTGAGGAACTGGCATGAAGGTAGATAACTTCTGTCAAGGATGCCTGAACCAATTTCTGACAAGTTCAACTGAATGTCAGAGTAGCTCAAAGGCTCAGCAAGCTGCAGCAGAGCATTTCCATCACAACAACTACTATTAATCATGTTGTAATCCTTTAAGGTTAGAGAGCGTGCTTAAAGCCTTCCCAGGTAACTATTCAGCATCAACAGTCAGCACAGACTGTGCGTGCTGTGAACACTGTTCACCAGATATTTGCCTGCCTAGTCTCAGACATCATTCTTCTTTCAGATACCACCTCCTACCCAGGTCTGCACCTTCCACCATAGCCCAAGGCTTCAGCTGCAGTTAAGAAAGGCAATATAGCATTAAAGCTCTTCTGCCTTGTCAGTAGCTAAGCAAGGATAAGATGTTATGGTAGCGTTGCAGAGAAGCTGTTTTTCCCACATTGTGGTCTAGCAGAATAATAGTTTGTTTATAAATGAAAAAGTTGTATCTCCCTTTCACTAAAAAACCAATCCCTGCTCCAGTATGAATGAACACCATCTCCAGGCTTTGAAGAAACTAAGCTACGTATCAAGTAGTGTTTCCTACAAAGAGTTAAGTTAAAAATGGAAAGGTTACTACTAATGCCTTAGGATTGCAAGAATGCAGAGTTTACCCTAGGACAAGATCCAGACAACACTTTGGATGAAGTTACCTAAATAACCAACCCACGGATCTGCGCCTAATTACGAGAGTTCTGCTGCTACGTCAGCACATTCACTATTTCTGATGTCTTGCTTTTGTGTCCTGTTAAAGCACAGAGATGCCAAGCTTGCCCATACTTTTGGCAAGCTTAACATGACTCCAGTATTCAACTCTACAAGCAGAAGAGGAAGGTGAGGAGAAGAGTTTGTTGCCAAAGAGCGTGAAGAAGAGCTTGCCGATTTGGAGGCACAGCAAAAAGATTCAATCTCTTATTTTGAGGTTGATAAAATTCAACTGGATGTTCAGCCTGTATCTGGTTTGAATTTGCATCTTCTTGCTAACAGGCAAGACTGAGTGGAAGCCTCCCAGTAACTGTAGCTGGGATAAAGACTTCCAGCCCGGTCTTCCCCCACCCCCATTCCTTCCCAGACAGATCCCAAGTGGGCAGCAACAGTCAGGCTCCTCTCCACGCTCCAACTGAGCTTTATAGGACATAAGTCATTTTAAGAGCTATAAAGCTACTTAAGATCTTAAGCCAATCTAGGTTCTCTAGCATCAGTTTGATCTCCAGTGTCTTACCGGATAAGCAAAGCCTTTCAGCACCTGATCCAAGGCCTTAAAACTGCTTTAAGAGAGAAAGATGCCGTGAAGCAATAGGACAGAAGCCCAAACACCAACCAAGCCTTAAATTGGTACCTTTGTGCTCCTACTCCTGCACTGCACTCTCCTCTCCCTTTAACAGCTGGTACCTCCCTCTTTCAGCACCTGAGATTTGCACATGACACAAACGGAGCTGCACTACTACACCAGTTGCTGACCAGTCTGACTACAGGCTTCTGCAGCCCTGGTAGCAATGGTCAGCAGACTGTGGTTTAAGGGTGTAGGCATTTGCTGTCTTCTAGCAGAATCCAACTCAACACCACTGTATTCATCTCACTGCTTCAGCCCCCCCTAAAGTACTTTCTCTGGATGAGCTCTCCCTGATGCAACAGCATTGTCCAGGATGGTTCTTGGTATAGAAATATCTTCCCCAGCACGTTCTTAAGATTAAACGCTGCCTTCAATTACTCACTCAAACAAACCAACCAATCCCTCCCAGAATTTTCAGTGCTCTCCCAAGATGTATCTCTCTACAACACAAATAGAGCTGAACATTCCAGTTAAGGCTTACAGGGTTGCTAGTACTGCTCTTTGCTTAACCCAGTCTCAGCCCACTGCATTTCAGACAGCTGATGTGCATCTTAGCCAAGGCAGCACTTCTCTTCTCTCCTCCTCCCAATCCAATTATAAACTTAGACTAATTTCCTGAGAGGCAGTAAATCCACACTCCGGCATCTTTTGCTGCTAGACAAGCTGATACCACAGTAAGACTCTTAACCTGTTCGTATCAGAGAGAAGTCTCTGCATTTGCACAAGTTCTCCGCTACCTTTTGAAGACATCTGCACCTGCTCCACCACTCCTAAGATTTTTGTTAGGCAAAAATCTCTCATTTATGGCAAAGCTTTGTGTCTCAAACGGTGGTCAAAGCAGTCACGTTTGTCAACTCCATCAACAACAGGTGTAAACCATTTCCAACCTACGGGAAGAGTCCCAGCCAAAGTCAGCACCCCAGAACCAGTGATCGGGTAGAGAGGGCATCCCACTGACTTTGGACAAGTCAGGCCAAACTCTGCAAATAGAGAGGAACATTTCCAAGTGAGATTAACAGAGTCAAAAATACTGTCAGGCAGTTTTTAAGAGGAATATATTAGTTATTTGACCTCAGCTGCTTATCCCAGTTACGCTGCCATGCTCTAAAGGCCTCAATCCCTGCTAAGAGACTGAACCTGTCAAAAACACTGGAGGAATAGTGCTGAACTGCAGCCAGATGACAGTTGGAAAAGATAAGAAAGAAAAGGCTGTAGCGGAGAACAGAATTTAAACAAAGTTTTAGTATGTCACCTTGCCATCTAATTAAAAGCTTTACTTGAGTGAGTTCAATTGGAGCAACTCCAAGCCTCCCTCAGAAAAGTCTGTTCTTTTGCACTCAAAGCAAAGCCCTCTCTTTCAACACTGCACCCCAGAGCTTCCACTCTGAAAAGCAGCTGCAGAAAAGCCCACCACTGCCGCTGCACAGTATCAGGTCCCACCACAAAAAAAACCCCAATACTGACATTTTAAGAACAGAGCAGATTTGATTACATATTGGACTGAATCATGTACTGTGGAATCTGAAAGGCTAATCACCAATAAAAGCACCATCTGTAGTCTTAGCAATACCTTAATACCACCAGTAAACACTCATCAGTGCTTGAGGTACACACTAGCTCCCACCACGTAACCACCAAGCTCGTGCCGGGATTTGGTGTAGCACAGAGTTGGCACTATTGACTATCAAGGAGAGGAGTATAAAGAACAGAAGCACCTAAGCAACAAAGCAGCACACAATTTGATGTGAGCAACAAGGCTTAGGGTAAGTACTTCACAAAATCCATCCCTGGAGATACTCCCTGAACATGGTCTTGGGCACCCAACTCTAGGTGGTCCTTCTTGAGCAGCAGGGTTGGACCAGATGACCTCCAGATATCCCTTCCCACCTCAACCATTTGGTGAAGACAATGGCTGTATGAAGTCACAGGCTGCTCACCCAGATCCTCCAATGGCTGCAACCCTGAAGACTGTTCAGGAACATGAGTAGTCCTGGTGCACTGCCCCAAGCGAGATCTATGGCCAGCCTTTCATCTTGTGTATTAGATTTGCAAATGAATACCTGCTGACAGAATAAAGTTCAATTTTCTTCCATACTTTCTAAACTGAAACATGGGAGACTTTGCACTTCTACACATTCCCTCAGTGTACAGAAGTATTATGACAGCTGGGAAGGAATGCAAGAGCATTTACAGAAGCAGATTATTTTGATTTCAGTTAGGAGTCTGCAGGAAAAAGGCAGCTGACCAGTGGGGCTAGAATCTGGGGAAAAAAAAAAAGCCCTGTGCCGTAGACTCATAAAATGGTTTTGGTTGGAAGGGACCTTAAAGGTCATCTAGTTCCAACCCCTCCTACCACAGGCCAGGACACCTTCCACTAGATCAGGTTGCTCAAAGCTGCATCCAGCCTGGCCTTGAACACTTCTGGGGACAGGGCATCCCAAACTCCCCTGGGCAACCTGTTCTGGCATCTCACCACCCTTGACTGCTGCTGTCAAACAAGTGTAATCACCTAACACTTAAAAGTGTGATTTCTCCAACATAAGCAACTGTTAAGTAGCAGGCTGTGTACAAATCTTATTAACATTTTTGCTCTTGATTGATCTGAGAAGACAGCATGAGATGTCCATAAACTGTAAAACCCTGCGTAGCCAGAAGTGCACTGGTACAATAAATACCCAGTCACATATGCCCCAGAAATCTCTCAGGTCATAAGAACATGCTCCTGACCCCCCTTCTCCAACCAGTCAAATCACACCTTTAGACTAAAAATGGTTTTTGTCACAAGCCCTTCAGAGATGCAGCCTGTCTGTGAGGTAATTAAAAGCCAACAACAGACACTGAGCCAGTTACGTAGCTTATCTAAGCAGATGTGCCCATAATGAACACAAGCCCGTATTAATCATCTACTTTTCTCACCCACTGCAGAATTCTGGTGAGTCCACCCTAAGAAAGGAAAACCTAAGAGAGAAGTGCCAATAGCACACCAACCGATTACCGGCATCCTGCGCTCTGATGCAGCAGTTTGCTACCACTGAGTATCTCTCACTTGAAATTCAACACAGGCTATGTTGTGCTGTCTTCTTCTGCAGCATCAAATGAGATATGTTCCCCAGTCTGGCATTAACCAGTCACCCATCCAACCATGTACTCCTTGAAGTGTCCTATTCCAGACAGAGTTGAGCTGCTGCTTGCCTGTACTGCTGCTATGGAACATACCCAGCACCCGTTTCTGCACTGCTCCCAAGCAGAGTTGGAGCAACTTCTGTCACTAGCTCAGGGACCTTGAACCTCACTCTGACAGGGCTGAGAATTGGCCAAACTCAAGATGTAAGGCTTGAATTACTTCTGCACTGCTCTTAACCTCATTTAAGAGATAAGAGGGAGAATCCTGCAACTGTGCCTGCAACAAACGAGCAGCAATTTGCCAACAAGCCAACTGCGCTGACTGGCTTTTTTTGTCTAATATAATGCAGATAACCCATCTACTTTTGAAGTATTAAGACCACTGAGGTTCCCTTTATATTAATAACTACTCTGAGATTTTATCCAATTTATATGTCCTTGAATAACTTTTAATGTTGCTTGAGCTGAGTAAATCCTGTTAAGAGACATTTGCTCCTATTCCAAGTCAGACTAGGACAGTAAATTAGATGAAACTGTTAACCTAGAGAGATACTGATGTCACACAAATCAACAGTCATAAAACACTACTCCAACAGCAGGAGGCAGCAAAGAAAAGGGACAGGAAAGTTTGTCCAGAGAGGATTTCTGCACAGTGTTTAAGGATCACCAGATCCTAGAAGACCTTGAGCATACCTCCTTCCATCAGATTGCACTTTGGTCAGGAAACATCACTTTCTACCTCTGAGTGACATACAGAGCAAAGTAGGTAGAGCAAGTTAAACCATTTATTTGACTGAAGTATGAGTGTGGACAAAACTGGAAAGACCTAACTAGGTGAACACAAAGTCAGGCAGATATTTCTCCTGATTCTGGTATGGCTGATGTGATAAGAAACTACAGGGAGAGCGAAGTAGCGCAGCATGTTTGAAGGGTCAAAGTTTGAAGGATGTCTCTTGAAGGAAATAGAGCTTCAGCTCTAAAAGCTGTGGGGGTGAGGAAAGAAGGGAACAGCATTTTCTGGCTGTTTTGTTTGGATTTTTAGGTGGTTTTAGTTGGGGTTTGTTTCTTGTTTTTTTTAAAGAAAGCACACCTCCACTGCTTTCTGTGAGCAGCTGGTCCAGAACTGCACTGCACTGTTTCTGCAAGTTACCTCTTCACAGCATTTGACCTGGAACTGAACATCACCGCAAACCCTACGAATAAAGCTTTGCTCAGCTAAGTGAGGTCTGTGCTTGGCATCGTTCCTTACTGCACAAGCAAAGCAACCACACACCCCACTTCACCACTGTAAACAAACCAAAATACATTTATTCGTAGCCACTCTAAGTACCGGTCATGCTCCAGTCTGAGTTTAATGGATCAGCCTGGTAAACTTTTCCAAGTTTATGCTTAAGGATTGGTCTAGCTTGGTCTAACCCGGGAGGTTACTGTTCCATCAGGTTTGGCACTTTGTAGCTTGGCCATCAGCACAGAAATCGCTCAGAATAATTCAGAGCTTAAACGGCTCTTAATCATGCAGTTCCCAAGTTTTCATTCTGCACTGCCAGATCAAAACTGGATACTGAAGATGGTCAAGTCTAAGCACTGGTTTGCACACTGCTTGTTGCTAGCTGTCAATCCCCACGCGTGCACTCCACCTAGGGAGCTGTGACACCACACTGTTATTCAGGAGCCATCATGCTGCTGCCACCACCTTGCACGAAGGGGAAATGAGACCTCCCTGGTGACACTGCCTTAGAACAGGCAGACTACAGAAACTTATTTTGATGCTTGCTTTGTCCTTGACTTACCAGTTCTCTCTCCCAAAGAGCTTAAAAAGTCTTTGAAGCTCTTCTTGATGACACACAGAGCTCTTCCTTTGACTTCTGTATCTCTCCTTCCCACTCCATGTTTTCACTTCCTCCAAAGATGCTTCTTGAATAGGAAAGTATTCGTCATTGGGAATGGGAGAGAAGTTTCTGCGATTCACCAAAGTTTGCTTTTGAATTGTACAGAAGGAATGGAAGCGTACTACAGACTTCACATACTGGTGTGCTAGAACAGAATTAAAGATGACAGTGCATTTATTCCAATAAAGCTCTGCCTTTTGCTGTTTACTCCAAAGACACTGCCTTGCCACTTCAGGAAGCACTCAACAGGTTGCTCTGCAGATTCCACTGACACTCGAGTTACTTCTTATACAATCTCCAAAAATCTTTCATGCCAAACAAACCCACCCAGTGACAGGCTTATGAGCCAACTGCAACCATTCAGCTTCAGAGCATTAATTCCAACAGTTTTCACATGCTGCTGTTAAGAAATATGCAGAAACTCAATCTCCCTGTTCACCATTGCTCCTGTCAACCACAGCACTCGCATTCATCTGCAACCCACACCAGAACGTGGCAGGATGTCCCAAAGACTCTTTAAGGGTGGCACTGTTTCCCAATTAAAGATTCAGTGTCTGTGATTTATCAGTGAATGTTCAGGTTGGAAGGGACCTTTCAAGGTCATCTGGTCCAACCCCCCTGCACAGAGCAGGGACATCTGCAACCAGAGCAGGGTGCTCAGAGCCCTGGTCAACCTCACCTGGAATGTTTCCAGGGATGAAGCATCTACCACCTCTTTGGGCAACCTGTGCCAGTGTTTCACCACCCTCACTGTAAAAAATTTCTTCCTTACATCTACTCTAAATCTACCCTCGTTTAGTTTAAAACCATTACCCCTTGTTCTATCACAACAGCCCCTGCTAAAAATTCTGTCCCCATCTTTCTTATAAGCATCCTTTAAGTACTGTAAGGCCACAAGAAGGTTTGGAGTCTTTTCTCCAGGCTGACTAACCACAACTCTCTCAGCCTTTCTTCAGAGAAGACACGCTCCAGCCCCCTGATCATTTTTGTGGCCCACCTCTGGACCTTCTCCTAACAAGAATTGAGGACTCCAGAGATGGATACAGTAGTCCAGGTGAGGTGTCACCAGAGCAGAGGGGCAGAACTGCCTCCCCCAACCTGCTGCCCACACTCTTCTCGATGTGGCCGAGGATGAAATTGGCTTTCTAAGCTGTGGGCACACATTACTGGCTCATATGCAGCTTTTCATCCACTGGTACCCCAAGACCTTCTTTGAAGGGCTGCTCTGAATCCCTTCATCCCCCAGCCTGTATTGATACTGGAGGCTGCCCCAAACCAGCACAACTTACAGGAACAAATTATAAACTTAATAGTATGAACAACTTGCAGCTCAGAAGCTGTTTTTTTCAAGCAAGGCACCCAAAGATGTGCTTTAGGCAAAAGGCTCACCTACCATCCCAGCTGCCCTCTCGGAACAACTGCCTTTCCTGCAGAACTGCTGGACTGTTAAAACCAAGTCATCACATCCATGGTTCATGGGGAATCATACTGAACAAGCATCCCTTACACTCTGCAAAGCCACAGAAGTGCTCTGTACCATCTAAACCACCCTAACCAACAGGCAGTTTGTCCTGCAACCCATGCGGCAGCTCTCAGGCAGTTGTTACAGGCCTGGTGACCTTCTGGTTTTACCCCTCCCTTGATGAGAAACAGCTGAATGAGTTTATATTGAATGGCAGCATTGGTTACTGGAACTGAACAATAAAGGATGTACTTGCAGTAGACATATTTCTCTTAACAAATCAAGTGTTGGAGACAATGCAGTCCAAGACTGAATTCTGCCCCTAACATTAAATACTCAAGAGAATCCTCCAGAAAAGAAAAAAAAACATAGTTGACTGAGTATATTTAAAGATTAACATGAAGGGCAGGAGAGTTGGACTTGTTCACATCTAGAAATCAAGACCTTATTCAAAAAGTGACATTCAGCCACTACATTTTACTTTTCCAAAGAGGTTTAATACTACTTGCTTAGTGTCCACACTCATTCTGCAAGACTGAGTAAAGGGCTAACATTTCCTAGCAAGGCATTAACCCAGAAAGGACCATTATTTAGACTAACCATCAGTCCTGGGAAAGCAGCAGGATCAGCTGTATACTGATGCTCAAGTAGCAGTTCACAACATAAAGTCTCACTGCTGTTCCTCAGCATTTACTGGAAGTGCATTAAGAAATGCAAGTATATTGCAGAAAAGGTTAGTTATTTATGACTGATTCCTAGAAACAGTTATTTAAATGGCAGCAGCGACTCTTTATTCCTCCCTCAGAGGAATAAAGATGAGGAAGTTTAAGGTGGGTGCCCAGAACACACCTTTAATGCTCTTAAGGATTGATTAATTGGAGAAAACAACAGTAAAGCTTTAAAGTTTTCCCCTCCTTCTAAATTACTGCACTTAAATCATACAACAGTAGCATCCAGCTAGAATATGCTGGACAGCTTTTAGCAGTTAAGCTACATAAATTAAAGACCAACTTATTTGGAGCACAGGATGCCACACACACATCCTTAACTTGAGTTTGGGGTGTGTGTTCCCAGCCCAGGCTTGGGGCTGAGGTCCCAACACACCTTAGAGTGGGAGCTGGTGGGGAAGTGGTCCAAACATGGCCTGCGACCTGCGGGGAGTAGGGAGCCAGACCCATGCTGTGCTCAGTAAGAAAATCAGAGATGAACAACTGCTTGGTGGGCAGCAGCACAACCCCAGCTTGCCATTTAAGATGCATCACCTGGCCTTCTTCACACATCCAGGCCATTTTCTCTTTGGGATCCTCTGCAGTAACCTATCTGGACCTATCTGGGACGCATCACTTGCACAAGGAACCATGCACTACCTACCTGGGCCACTGTAGCTGCACAACACCTGGAGACTCTGCCTGGCCAGTGGACACAGGGCTGTCACAATCCAGAGGATGAGGTAAAACAAGTAACTGTCAGGCAGACACCAGAGCTGTCCTGGAAGAAGAGAACTATAGAATCTTAGAATGGGAGGGGTTGGAAGGGACCTCTGGAGATCACAGAGTCCAACCCCCCTGCCAGAGCAGGATCACCAAGGCAGGTCACACAGGACCAGAGAAAGACAAGAACTCACTGCAGGTCTCTCCTTTCACTCAAGATCAAAAATTAAAAAAAGAGTTTTTGAGCACAACGTTGCAAGTGGCTCAGCAAGGGGATTAAACATGCAGCATGAACAGTGTTTTAGGAGTTCATGGCTCCAAGCACAGTGAGTTGCGGTAAAATCCTGCCAGGACAGTCAGGATGGGTTAATAGGAAAGTCAATATTTAAACAGGAAGAAGTTCTTCACCACGAGGGTGGTGAGACACTGGCACAGGCTGCCCAGAGAGGTGGTGGAGGCCCCATCCCTGGAAGTTTTCAAGGCCAGGCTGGATGAGGCTCTGAACAGCCTGCTCTAGTGGGATGTGTCCCTACCCGTGGCATGGGGGCTGGAACGAGATGATCCTTCCAACCCTGACAATTCTGTGATTCTAAATAAGGCTCCTTCCCCACCCCACGCATGAGGCTGGTACTCCTCCTGGCCTCCTCATCCCTGAGCCCACGTCAGCTGCTCAGTAAGTCTCTCCGGGGACAGCCTGGCAGATTTGAGAGGTACTCTGGAAACCACAGGCAGTGGGGTGAGAGCTGCTCACACAGGCTGAAGCTCGTCTGTGCTCAGGCATAGAACTGAGCTCTGCAAACAGGAATCAAAGCACACAGAAGAGTCAGCAACTTAGTTAAGAACAGCGGTCGATTTGGGAACTTCTGCTCTGCCTTCAGCCTGCTTCTCGAGGCTCCTCAGATGCAGGCAAAACACTTCCAAGCTGTGCTGAAGGCATTTGTCTTCTACAGAGCAATAGAGCAATGAGAAAGCAAGAGCGCTTCAGCCAGTGTCATCTGTGTCCATTGCATATCCCTGACCCTTCTGGGTTGGAAATACTCGATGCCTCAAGTGGAAGTATCAAAGGGCTTCTTTTAAATTCTGCTATCCTGATCAAGTTAATGAAGACTTTCTAATGCCATGATGTGATACCTGTATAGGCAGAGAAGTGTGAAAAAGAAAGGGATGAGCAGAACTGCTATTTGCTCATCTTAGGACTCCTGCCAGTAGTTTAACTGAAGCACTTTTTTCCAAAGCAAAACAGACATAAGCAACATCCCCAGTGCTCAAGCTGAAATGTGCAGTTTTGCCACACTGGAGAACAGCTACGAAGCATTACTTATAAAGCTTCTCTTTCAACATCTTTGATGTTTTTCTCATGAACCAAGATCACTGCCAAGTGTGGGCTCCGATCCTAGCAAAGCACAGGGGAAGCACCTGACTGAAAACACCAACTCCAGCCCAGGCTGCCTCTTGGCACGGGGTTACATCAGTATCCCGGGCCTCTGATGAAACTCCACTCCCCTCTAGCTGCTAGAGAAGGGAAAGCAAAATAGGAAAAAAATCCCTGCTGTTCTGCCTCTGCTGGTCTCTCCCACCATCCCCAGCAAGCTGCAGCTGCTCACCAGCCTCTGCCATTGCTTGTAACAGGTCATAAACTTTGAACTGAGTTTGCAAGGCCTCAGGACTAGAGGCTTGTCAGACTTCCCCTATCTGAACTCTTTGATTTCCCTCCAGTGAGTGTTTTTCCACACACCAGCATTTGCTGGCAGTCAGTGTACTCTCCCCCCGACCAGGGGCAACTGGCTGCAGACTCACACGGACAACTGCCACCAGCTGCAACTGCAAAGAAGCCCATAAAGCTGTTTATGCCTGCACCAGCAGCATTTTCATAGCAGGGCAACCACATTCAACATCAGTCACCTTCACTTACTGTATCGCCATGAAACTGCCAAAGCCAACACACAGCTACACGTCCCTTCAGCTCCCTTAACCAGGGGCAGAGGAGAATGAGGAAGAGGAGGAGGAAGAAATGGCAGGAGTGACATCATCTGCAGAGATCCAGCTTAGAAGGTTATGGGTAGCTGGTCTGTTTCTGCAGCCTTTGTCAGAAGGGACGGCTTGTGGTTGAAAGCCTACCCTTCAATGCAAGGTTTTTGAACGAAGGCTCCCAGTCTCTCTAGCTAATACACACCCAAAGATCAGGGACTCTGAAGATGCTCACTACCTTTAACAGGAGAGAAACCTGTGCCTCTGGATTCTTAAACTGAAGCTGACACAGAGTGACAGTTTTGGCTGAACAACAGCATTTCAATTTAGTGCTTAATCTCACTTAATGCTTGCTTTCCCTGTCAGTCCCCCTTTGTTTGACATTTTTCTGCTTACTCACTACAGGATATTAAAAGCACAAGGGCAAACACCTCCTTTCCTCCATATAGCAAATCTCAAATCAGAAGTGCCCATATTACAAAGCTCCCAGTGGAGGCAGCAGTGGGGTCATCACCACCCCACCAGGAGGGGAGCTACTCTTGAAAATATGAAAAACCCCACACCCATCAGCTGTCTGCTGCACAGGGTTCAGCAACCAGCACTGCTGTTCTTTCCTATTACACTAGGAATGGAGTTGTTTGGGTTTTATTCTTTTGAAACCTGGTCAAGAAAACATTGCCTTTCCAGAAGGCTTCCTGCACTGTATCTGCTGCCATGGAAACATCACTTTTTGAAGAGATACTGCTGACATCCTCCTTTACGTGCAGTAATGTCCAGCACCCTCAGGAATCAGCAATCCACAAACAAGTCACCGATTTTATGTGGCAGATCTAGTCCCTTGACTTCACACCAGACTTCTCTGTACTGGCTGAGGGGCTCCCTCCCCATGCTAACTGTCTGGACATCTTTCTGTTAAAGAAGCAAATGTTTGTGAAGAAAGAGGGCAAGAGCTACCCGACACCCCACTCTTCACTACACTCTGGGCAGCCAAAGCATATTTCAGGATGCCTTCTCCCACCAGTGTCAGTGCATGACTGAAAGCATCAGAAGCCCCTCTCCACCTGGCCCCTCCCAGGACTCTGCTGAGATCTGGCTCATGAAGCAGAGGCTGTCAGTCAAGGGCTACTGTATTTAGCGGCTGTAGAACACATGAAAAAAAAAAAAAAAAGCATGTACAAGATAGACAGGAGCAAGAAAATGAATGCTAATAAAATTCCCAAGGTGGACCAGTGCAGTACATTATTATTGCCAGCTCCTGCAGATGGAAGGGGCTGTGCTCGGAAGTCTCCAGGCACAGCTGAAAGCAGCTCAGTAGCACTCATAACCAGGCCAGCTTTAGGAGCCCTGCTAACATATGGCACCAGATCTCAGCCATAAAATTCAGCTGTTCCCACTTTACCCACTAAGCACCCAGATCAAACAGAGCAAGGCACTTGCCCAGCCTGCACCACCAGAGCTGAGGCAGAGTGCTTTGTTTTGAGCCAGCAAAGTCCAACTGAGCTTCCAAGGTCTCCCACTGCTTAGATGAGCATCTGCAGTGGGAGAAAGGGGAACCCACAGGCTGTTTCATGGGGCTTCAAAGTGTGGGAATATGAAACAAACAGGACTTAAATCTATTTCATGTCACAGGGATTTTAAAAGCTCTGAGCAGTTACAGCTTGGCCTCTTTGGAGGATCAGAAGGAAGCAGATCCTTAGCTAAGCTTTCTGTACCCCAAAAGGTCTTAGAGCAGGCTTCACTCTAACTGGGTGGAGGACTGTCTTGACTGCACGTGACAGTGCTGGTTATAGGGAACAGGGACAGGAGATCCATGCATACTACAAGCAACAGACTCTTCCTACTGTTGGAGAGCTGGGCAGACTCCCTCTGCCACCTCCCCCAGAAGTGGGTGAGAGCATGAATGAAGAGTTCACGTTCCCCTTCAACATCCAAGCATTCGAGAGGGTGGGAACAGATGGCATTGCTCCAGTCTCCAGGTGTCTGCACCGATTGACAGGCAGCTGCTTGTGCATCAGCTGCTCCAGCATCCCTCCAACACAGTACATGGGTCCCCTGCGCCAGCTGAGGGGGGAGGAGAGCGATGCTGTTAAATAACTCACATAACACCACCCTGTCAAGCCAAACCCTCAGCATCAGTCAGAACAGTGACATTACACACACACGCCCCTCAAGTTTTTCATGCAAGAGAGGGAAAGACTTGCCACTGTTCAAGTGACCAACTGATGTAACTGTTCTGCTGGGTTTTTTCCTCTTTCATCTTCAGGTCACCACTACAGACACTCTGTTCAGTGCAATCATTCTTCTTTTGCAATTCTGACAACAGCTGTCCACTCTTATTTACTTACAAGTGTTTGATTTCACATTTGCACTTTAAGGAAAAAAGAAACCTTCTTACCTACAGTACTGTGAGTACCTAGTGATAAAGAACAAATAAAGCAATAGAAAAAGGTGCAGCTTTGTCCAATAGGTCGATGAGGGAAATTTGTCCTACTGCCAGCAACAAGTCCTTTCTACACAAAAAGACCATTAAAAGTCCATTTTGCCTGCCCCAGAAATGCAAGGCTCTATGAAAAGAAAGGCTTACCCAGTCCATCAAGAAATCATGTGTAGTGTTTTAGGACTCTGAAGTCCTACAGAGGCAGAAGATGTTGAAAGACACTAGGTTACGTAAGCGAAGAGCTGATGAAGCAGAAGAGGAACCCCCTAAACACAACATCTGAGATGCAGTGTTGCTAGATAACTGTTGGTGCCGGGCTGCTGGGCTTCACAAAACCACTCAGTGACATGGTCTCCTCATTCAGAGCACATTAGCACATAGCTTCTACTGTTGGGGTGGCTGCATCTGTATCTTTGCTGTGGAGAACCGTCAGCACTAACAGTGGCGAGCCACAGAGACACTTTTTGCAAGCAAAACCAGATACACAACTTTTTTTGTAGAGGGGGGAAAAAAAAAAAAAGGCAGAATCTTTGTGAAAACACAACTGTAGATATAAGTCCATGCAGCAACTGAGTCCACACTGTGAAAGACCAGATTTTTGTGCATGGCAATTTAACACAAAGCAACAGAACGGGGACTCCTCGTCTCAGGAGAAGATTATCTCCATTTGGCTTAAGTCGACAGTACTGCTTTGGTGCTTGTAATCACAGAGCAAGAGACCCCAGGCACTTGCAGCCCAAGCATTCCAGAGCAGTTGGAATGCACTGAGCACCATTAGAGCCACACAGCCAGGCCTCACATCCCTTCCCTGAAAACAGACATTTTGAGCGAAAAAACTGCTCAGTGGTTCTGATGCTGCTGCCGTAACTGACTGCTCGAGAGAGGGGAGACTTAAACACATTACACACCTGGAGAATTAGCCTTGTCTAGTCTGGCCACAGTCTTAGCTACAACTAGATTTTCTTCCTACCTCCTAACTCTCACTAGCTGAGAAAGCTGTCATCACAGCAATGAAAAATGCAACCCCTGACTCGCACTTCAAATTAATTGCTGGTTAGAGGAGGCAACCCAGGATGTTTAAGCCAGCCCCAGGGACAGGACCTGGCAGCCTGGATTTTAGCCAAGGGCCCAGCTCTGGTGAGTAATACATCATCAAGCACCATTTCCACTGCAAGCACTCCAGTTCACCAGGGAGGTGGGTCTTTGAAGGCTAACTAGCAGCGTCTTAGAAGCCATTAATGGAACAGGCACAAGCATGTTAGCTATTCTAGATTTTCCCGCTGTACCTGCAGCTCTTCATCTTACACAAAAAATAGAATAATCAACTCCAAAAAGGTGGCAGTGGAAAAAGGTGTTGCACCCTGTTTGCTCCCTAACAGTGACTTATGTCACACTAGAAACACAGTTCCGAGGTACAACTCGAGGTGCAGCACCATCTTCATACAAAACCAAAATATTGTATACATACAAAAATGAATTCAATAGCAAAACAGGTCTCTAGAAAGCGTCAGCACTTTAACACTTTTCAAAAGATCACTGTACTTTATTCTTTCTGGCTGAGTGGTTGTGTTTGTTAGGCCCCAAGTACAGGGTCTGGGGGGTTGGTGGGGTTTTGCGCTCTTCAAAGAAATTTTATGTATTGAAGATAAACACAAGACTTCAGAATGTTTGAAGTAACCTCTCTGAGGAGGTTCAGCCCCTCACCAGATTATCTTCTGCTCCAGCAAAGATACTCCACCCTTTTCTCTACGTACAGTGAAACTCAGAAGTCATTGCTAATTGCACAAGTGTACCACAGCACCCTTGAAACACTTAAACGAGCAACAGACACATCAATGGGGGTTCCTGAACCAGCTCACCTGGCAAAGCAAAGCGGTCAAGGGCTGCACTCCCAGCACCTCATGCACTTCCAGCACCGCTGCCACCACAGGTGGATGCTTCCTATCGTCCTGAGCACCCCCAGCAGGAAAACGCTGAACAGAATCAGCCCGAGGACGCCGGCCTGGGTCGAGCAGCCCCTACCAATTCTCTCAAACAAAGCAGCTTTATTGACCCCGGCCTGCCTCCCTTCGTCTTGGGGAAAGCAGCTGGTATGCAGTCCAGTCACCACACCGCGCAGGAGACTCCAACTGGATATGTAGCACACCTCGGTGGGAGATCCTGCTCTGCCCGCGCTGGGGTCAGCCCTCAGCGAGGCACCAGCTACGCTCCTGGGCAGCAGCGTCTCGGCGTTTGAAGGAGAGCGCTGCAGCCAGGACAAGGCTGCCCCGGGCACAGCGGGCACCGGGGCGACAGAGGCACCGCCTCGCACAGCGCGCAGAGCCGTGCAGCCGGCCGCCCGGAGGTGCCGCCCCTGCTACCGCCCAGGAGCCGAGAGGCGGCTGCCAACGGGCAGCTGCCAGCTGCTGAGCAGCCCTGGGATGGAAAGAACCCAGAGGAAGGAAGAAAAAAAAAAAAAAAAAAACCCAAACACACTAAACAAACTATGAACAGGGCGACTTAATCAAAAGTTGCGCACTGGTAAAAGGAAAGCGCTCTGCTTCTGCTCCTGTGTGAAACCAGAAAGTTTCTTCTCCTCCCTAGCCGCAGCGGGAAGGCCGGGATTTAGCGCCCGTGCCCAGGGAGCAGCGGCACTCCCTGGGCGCGGGGACGGCGACACGCGCACCGCCCCGGGCTCGGCCGCCCGCCCCCGGTTCCGCATTTCCGAGCCCGCGGCGCGGCGGGAGGCGCAGCCCCGAGACAGGCCGGAGGGATCCTCTCCTGCCCCGGCCCCTCGGCCGTGCGCGCTGAGCTCTCGCGGCAGGAGTTACCTCGTGAGGGGATTCCGCCCGCCCAGCCCCAGGCTGCGCCGAGCCGGGCGGGCCGGCAGGGCTGGGCAGGTTCGGCGGAAGGGCTGCGAGGGCAATCGCCGTCCCCTCGCCGCACGGCAGCGCCAGGCACCGCCACCCGGGGCCGCCTGAGGCGCGGCGCGGCAGCAGCGCCCGCCCCTCGCCCTACCTTGGTCTCTCGGGGGCTCCATGGCGGTCCCGGCTCCCCTCGGCTCGGCCCGACAACCGCCACCTCCCCCCGCCGGCGGCTGGTCGGCAGCGGAGGCGCCGCCCGTGCTCGAGGGGGCGGGGCCGCCGCACGTCAGTCAGCGGCCCGCCCCGCCCCGCCCAGGTGAGGGCGGCCGGGGAGCGCGGCCCGGGCGGGCCTGGCAGCGGCAGGCGATCCGAGTAGGGGCGGGCCGAGCCGAGCCCGTCCCATCCCGTCCCGTCCGGTCCCGTCCCGTCCGCCACTGAGACCCGGCACGGTTTACGTGCGGGAACGCTGACGAGCTTTCGGAACCGGCCGAAGGAATTCGCTGTGTGCATCGGGGTTTGCCGTTACGCGACCGCAAGGCTCTTAATCCGGTACTCGGAGATCTAAAGCAGCACCCTGGGGCTTGTTCCGCGACAGCGCCGGGTCCTCCAGCCGCAGCCCTCACGTCCAGCACGTTTCTCTGACGGCAGCCCTGCGGGCGGGCGCAGCCGGTGCCCTCGGCGCTGCTCCGCTGGGGGAGGAGAGGCGGGAAGGACCCGCCGCCCGGCGTTGTCGGTGCTCCCCGCGGGAAGGGGCTGCGCAGGCACCGCAGCTGAGGAGAGCGAGGTGCGAAGCCGCCGCTGTCGGCCCTTCTCTCCCCGTCCTGGGTGGATCGGCGCTGGCCGATCCCGAGCAGCGCCTCGGGAAAGCAAAGCGCCATTTCCCTTTGGCTTTGGAGAATCCCCTGCCAGGCGCGCTGGCGCTTACAGCAGGCGAACCAACGCACCGTGGCTACGTTAAAGAGACTTTGAACAGCTGAACACCACCACCGGCTGCCCGAGCTGCCGCCCGAGCTCTTCCAATTAAAATAATGTGAAGCGCAGAGAAGTTTTCATTTCACAATTTGCCCAGCAAACTGCTTTACAAAACGATCAAGAATACTAAACTACCAAGTGGATCTTTTACACCACCCTTTTCAAATCCCTGGCCTTGACGTCTATGGGTTTGATTGTTCAAAAAGATCAATGTTTGCACAGAACAAGCGGCAAGGCCTCCACGGCGCCCAGCTGTGTGAACAGCCAAATTGTCGCCAGCCTGCAGCAGCCACGGTCACATGCTAAAGCAGAGCACAATAGAGAGTCAGGAGGTGCCAACTCAGGATGTCCTTGCTTTGGATAACAGGCAGCAGCAGCAAATCTAGGTATTTTTCAATCTAGGAGGCAGCTGAGGAACGCGAGGTTTGCTAGAGTAAAGGAAGGCTTGCTTACAGTGCGGGATCTGCATACTGCTGCGGGAGGTGGTTGTAATGGTGCCAGAAAAATAGCAAGTAGATCAGGCTATACCCTGCATGTTTATACCTTGTTTTGTCTCGTGGCACAGAAATTAATTTGCTCAAATGTATGATTCTCACTACAAGCTCTTATCTCACTACAACCACGTACCTCAGTTATGTTTTATGACTGTTTTAAGAAATAAACACAAACAGACATTAGAGAAGGTACAGCTGCTTTTTTTCTTAAAAAAAAAAAGGTTTTTTTCCCACAATTCTCCACGGGAAGTCCCAAGCTTTCCCACTGAGCAGCTGATACACAATACATGATCTGTAATCACACTGGAAGAATATCAACAGCATTAAAATTTGTCCCCTTTTGCATCTCCTTTAGACTGGCAGTAGCCCTGGCAGCACTGAAAGACCTGTCAGGAACCAACCTGCAGAGCAGTGAAGCTGTCAGCATCTCACTGCTTCTTTCAGGGTCAGGCTTATTTCACCAGCACATCCCAAAAAGGAAGAGCTAGCAATCAGGGAGCATTACCTGGGGAGCTGGTTCAGTACCCTCTCTGCCAGTGACACTCCCACCAGTCTGGGTCTGAGTGGAGCGGACCACTGCTGACTCACTCGCCACCCTCCCGGCTGAGGAATGCCCTGTTCAATGCAGGCGTAGCCTTAATGCACACGATCCTGCCCCCATTTTGCTGAACTCAGTGTCTAAGTGTAGAAGTCCCCCCTTCCCAGCCCCCCTGCCAGCTGCAGCCCACTCCAAGTGTGAACAGGTCCTCAGCTGTCCTGCCCAGAACGATTCTAGATGCGAGACACTCAAAACCCACCACCTCCACGTGTATTCCCTTTTTACACCTAGCCCTGACTGGCGAGGAGATGGAGTCATTCTAATGAGCATCTGTTACTCAAAACAAGGCCTCTTAAAAGTAGTATGAATATTGCCTATGGGCTCCAATTAGGATCATAGAATATAAGCACATGAACAGAGAAGACTGAATCTGTCCCGAAGCTCTTGTTACCTGTATGAAAATGCACAAAAGTGAAGGACACTGGGACTAGGGGTGTACTAAGCTACTGAGCTTTGTGCCTGTGACTTCTTGTTTCCTCCAGTCAGTTATAAAACAAAACACGTACATGTATAGAAGGCAAACCTGTTTGAAGTTGGGACTACCCACCTAAATACAGGACTTCAAAATACTTTGTCCTGAGTGGGACTGCGCCTGTCCTGCACAGGGGACATTTATTGTATGGGAATAGGAGTCGAGCAGCAAAGGCAGAAGCAGCTCACATTATAGCTGTGTCACATTCCATTTCACGCTCACATCCCTTGAGGCTTCCCATTGCTCTGCCAGACAGACAGGCTACAGATGGGTCTCCCACCGTGGAGTCAGGGCTGAGTTTTAAAATACATTCCCCCTAGATCAGCTGTTCATTGAACATAACAGGCAAAGGCAGTCAGAAGTGAGGAAAGGCCAAGGTTCCAAAGAATGAATACTGCCAAGGTCACTGAAGAACCCAGATTTATTATTTAGACAACTAATTATTTTTTGAAGGACCTTGCTGCCCTTTAGCTTTCCTGCCATAATTACAAATGGAATTGCCTCTGACCAGGTACCTTCCTGTGTGCACGGAGCTGACTTGGATGATGTCAGGTTACAGCACTGCAGGGCAGCTGTTCTGCTGATCTAGTGGCATACACAAACAAGGCTGTAAACAGCCCAACTCTAGACTACATAGACTTGGGAGGACGATAAAAATAAAAATAGCTAAAAAAATTATCAAGCTCCGTGTTAAATCTGCTGTAGAAGCACTAGAGGGAGAGCTAGAGCACGCCCTGGGTCTGGATGTTTGCTAGTTTGTCTCTCTCATCATTTCCCGGTGGAGTATCTGCGTGCTTGTTTTAATTAACACCCCAAAAACTTGTAACAAGGCTTATTTTGCATGAGATACAAGAAATTCGGCATAGATGTGCACGGAAGCTTCATGACATGAAAGACAATGATATAATGCAACTATTACTTTGATGTTAACGGCACCTCTTCTCCCCTTTGCAAAGCTGCTAAAACTCTGGTGTATCCAACAAAAACTTTGTCTATCTCCTTTTTCTCTGCACTTTCCCACCCCTGCTTTCTCCTTTCTCTTGCCAACAGAAGAAATGTTTCTATCTTCTCATTACTTAGTTTTGTACCACAACTTCCTTTGATGGAGTTTGCTCGATTATAGCTCCAGGAATGATGAGATAAAGTCTCCTCAAGCCTCTGAGCTGTTTCCAGTTACAGCATAAATATATCGATTGGGGAGCACAGCCCTTTCTTTGTCACATACATCACCACCTGCAGCAAGCACCTTTATTGCTGTAGTAAATATACTGCAGATAAAGCTTTAACTAAACTACATCCATGTCAACTAGCTGCTAATTAGTCAGTCACAAATACTCTATTCCAGAAAATGGACTAAATGGAACATTTTCACATCCTAAAAATTGAGACTAGGAATAAAATGAGGTCACATCTTCATTAACTCATTACTAAATTAGTTTTAAGTCTGCAGTGCTGTATAGTTACTGCATGGTAATTAAGAACCACAGGATCTAGGATTGCTTTTCAAATTGTAGTTAACTTTCAGTGTACTCTTGTGAGATGACCATAGGTATTACCAGGTCCACCTTATTACTGGTAAACCAAAACACAAAGATTATTTGTGATTTGCTAGAAGCAGACACACAGACACACAAAAAAAAAGCAGAACCGTAGTCAGATGATATATGGAAGTCCAATTAAAAGGTAACAAGGGAGGAAAAAAGCAATGATCAAATTAATTAAAACTGCTGCAGATTGTTTTTGGATTTTTCAGGCAGAAAAAGAGTATTGTGAAAACCTTTCACTTGCATGACACAAGCCACGGAACTCTAGCCTATAAATTCCCTCAGCAGACAGTTTTTCCTTCCCTAATTTGTAAACAAAAAGTCAAGCCTCATCATCCCGTGATAACATAGCATGTTGCTTCTTGAAGAGAGACAATCTTGGTTTCAAGCTTCTTAAGCATATCGCTGTTTTCACTGATAAGGCATTGCACTGAGCTGGCCAATGTAAAGTGAAAATCAGAGCAACGAATTAAAGACCGAGATTAAAGATTCATTCATCTCATTAATCTTTTACTAGTAACAGCGTTGGGTCCCTGCTGCCATGAGGCAGTTCCATCACAATCTCACTTAGAAATGTTTCCAGTACCAGAGATGCACAAATCACGTATAATTTATGTAAATTAGTTTTTCCTTCACACTGTTGTGAAGCCAGCTACGCTACATCTCTTACCATAGTTCCTACCTCATCTTATAAAGCTCACTTTGGAACTCTTGGCAAAATCCTGCCTTGAGATTCCCCCAGAGCAGCCAGGCTGTACATCTGATTCCAGCCAGAACAAAGCAGATAAAGCAGGCCTCCTCCGTTCCTTTTCTATCACACATCTACTTGTTTAACCTTTATCTGATTTCTCAGCAGCCCTAAACTTCCACCAGAAGTTCTCTCATCCAGGGCAGCCACGTCCCTGCCCAGCAGCAACAGACCCACACCTGCCAGCCCTGGCCCGAGCGGGTTTCCATTTTACTTTTTCTCCCATCACAGATAAAATTCTGGTACTGGTTTCATTTGCAGAAGCCTCTATGTTTTGTGACTGAATTATACATCGGGGTGTGTGCTAAATGCAAGCATGAGGGTGTTCTCATTTGCCCAGGGGTTGCGTGTGTAAGCTGCGATAAACCGGCACCGCTGGGTGGTTGCAAGCACCGTACGTGCAACCGTCTGACCAGTAACCTCATGGAGAACTTATACCTCTTAGAGTAAAAGGGTGAAGTGATTTGGCAGAAAATAAGCCCCCTTGAATTCCAGCTTGTCCTCAGATACCAGAGGGGTTGGGGGTGGCTGGGCTTAGGTTCTGAGCGATGTTCAGTTTGGCGCTATGAGTCCAGCTGCACTCAGTGTATCCGAACTCTCCCGGCTCCGGATTCACTGCCAGCGCTGTGCTCCCCGTCCGATCGCACTCCAGGTCTCACGTAAGGAGCTGGCAGCACCCAGCGAGAGGCTCTGGTGACCAGCAGTGGGAATAGTGCAGTTTATGGAGAGCCACGGCAGGGCAGGTTCTTGCAGACTGCTGGGGATAAAGAACTGTCTGCGAGGCACGTCCGAAGGTACCAAACGTGTCAAGTTAAGAGGAGCAGCTCTGGAGAGGTCTCTAAGTTTTCCTGGGGAAATACTCCCCATCCATCCGGATCTTACCCAAAGGCATCCCTGTGGGGGGAAGAGAGGCTCAGCCCATGGACTGATCCCAGGAGTCAGAGATGATCAGCGATGGTATCTTCCTTGACTTGTCCCCTGTGATGCCTTCCCCTATGTCCCCCCTTCCTTAAGCCATTTTTGTATTATTTTTCACCTTCAGGGTGAAGCTTGAGTGACTCTGGTCATAAATACCTTTATTCTGATTGGTGTAAAATTCTCTCACTTTGCTTTTACAGGTGCAGATAAAGAAAATTCAGCGTGCAAGCTCAGTGAAGGGTGGTTGCAATCTGGGGCAGGCAGCCTTTAGGATGGAGCTGTGTTTGGGTATTATAATGACATTATAATGGGCAAAGTTCACACAAAGGACAGCACTGTGTCAGAAAATCACAGACTGTTGGCCCAGGGTGGCAAATATGAAGCTTATCAGTTCCATACCACAAAGTTCCCACCTCTGTGGTGATTCACAGAGCTGGGCCATGGAGCCTTCACTCTGCTCCACCCTCTGCACTCTTTCACAGACAATATTGTTCAGGGAGCCACTGTAGAATGGATTCCTTGCACACCAGTTGCACTCCCCAGGAGCTTCTTTAATATTACACCTTTCCTTAGCGTGTGAACGATGCTGCACCTTTAATATGATTTCAATTTCTAAGTCACCTCCAGTCATTATTCCACAAGCAGTACCCTGCTTTCCTACAGCACTATCTGGGCCACACAGAGATGTTTACACCCCCGTTCCAAATTTGCATCTCTCAGCTCTTTCTCCCGGCTCCAGATGTGCTCAGTTGATGCTTTGAGAGCTCCAGTCTCAGTCCTCACCGCAGCAGCAGCTCTCCAGATCAAAATGTAAATACAAACTGAATGAATAGCTGTGAAACCTCTGTGCCTGAAAAATCCCCCTGCTCTCCTGAGGAAACTGTGTTTTTTCATCACACAGTTTTAAGTTCCATTACTCCACTAAATGAATCCAGTGGATAGCCAGACTTGGTTTCAGTGCAGGTTCTGCTCCCTCCGTGGCAGCAGAGGCTGTTGATCATTCCCTGTGTGCTGTTAGCAAGGTGGCTTTCCTTTGTGGTTTTGGAGGAAAGGCATTGCAGGCACGTTGCTGTGCCACACGGCAGAGTGGCTGCTTCTCAGGGCTAACTGGAAGTGGCTGGAAGATTAATAATGTAAAGCTCTCTTCAGAACTCCTGGTGCGCAGTACAGCAGGGGATGGAGCTACAATCTGGATTTGTTTAACCTCCGTGTCTCCCTCTGTAATATGTTCACACACCCATCCAGCCCCTCATATGCACACTTCTTCACCCTTTTCTGCCTGTGCATCAAGCCTCAGCTGCTCCATTTCTCCCTCACACAGCCGTGAGCACACTTGGTCACTCCAAATTAACGTTATTGCCCTCATCCTCAAAGACAGCAGCTGGGGGATTTTGCTCAGGTTTCCATGGCCAGGATTCTTCAATTCAAGCCACAACTTTGGTCACAGCCTTATCCTTTTCAGCTTCTACCAGGTGGGTACACTGGGCTCGTGGCTTGAAGCCGTGACCTGTTACACGTAATGCCCCTCTCTTTGTACTCTGGTAAGGGACTACTGCCAAGGGCAAACCTTTAATCCTCTCTGTAAAGCCCCGGGAGCATACAAAACACAATAAATAATAACACCCTCAGCACCAGTTAAGGAGGTCTCAGAAAACAGCTGGTTTTCTGTTCTCCCTTCTTCCTCTGAAAGGATTTGTATGTACCCCCTTTCACCCAACCAGAGAAGTCAATGCACGACAGCCCTACACACACACACAGCTCTCGAGGTGCCATGGTTCGAGGGTATAAAAAACTGCACAAGTTCAACAGCCATAAAGCAGCATTTCTTACAATTCACCTCCTAACAATTCTGTGATAATTAATTATTTAATCAAGGTCTTTACAGTAGCTTTATGAGCGATGTTTTGCTATGCTGTGAAGGCAAAAGGCTCACAAATGGTTTCGTTGCTCAGCCTGGAGCCAATACCTGCTTACCTGGGTGAATAACTAATATTTGCAGCTGTTCTCTCTCCACACTGAACTCTGTATTTCTGTTTCTCTTGTGATGATAATACACAGTGGTATCTCCAGTGTGCTTTCCACTTAATGTGCCATCTACTGCTGTCGATTTAAAACAGCCTAGGACAAAGTCCATAGTTTCTTTTGCAGCTCTATGCTTTATGGTTTTATCTTTATGGTTTATGAAGTAAATCATCATGTGGCTCTGTGTTTCCAGCCAGTTTGAGCATTAAAAGCAAATACCGCAGATAATGCACCTAATTCTCTTCTTCTGTCAGTCAACTCACTGGTGTGAAGTTTTCACTGTTATCAAAATAGAAAATGAGAGGGGAATCAGGCTGCCCATAGAGCACGTATCTTGAAGAAATTAAAGATGTGCTGCACGTTCTTTTTCCTTATTGAGCAGAGAAGTAATAAAGAGGTTTATTTAATTATGGAAAAGCAATTAACTTTTGAAGATGTTTCCTGCTCCTGTGAGGAAGCTCGATTTTGTGCAGCATTATTTCTACCCAACTAGAGTCTCCAAGTGCCTTGCAGTATTAAATAAGTCAGCTGAAGAACTAAATAATAAATAAGGCCAGGGGATGGCAGACCTTTTAGCAAAGCTTCCTCTGTCTCTAAGTGGTCATTTCTTTCATTTTTAAAGAGGATGTACACTGCCCTTCAAAAAAACCAACTGGCTGATGATAAATACTCCACCTACTTACATGCTCCATCTCTCTGCACACAAATGCATACAATAAGAGGAGGTGTGGATGTTTAGGAAGACAGTTTACATATAGATGATTTCTTTGGCTTTTAATTGCCTAATTGCTTGGCTCTTCCCATGACCCATTTCTGTAGCAACTGCCACCTCACTGTAATTACGCTGTCTCACAGTCATCAGACAACCTTTGGAAGGTACACAGACTCATTTATCAAAGTCAGGGAAAATGCTGGTACTTTCCATGTGATGTTTATGGGCTTCTCCCCAGAGCTCCTCCTGGTGCTGTGCAATGAATGTTTACAGGGGCTGTAGTTCAGCAGCCTGCTCTGCTGACAGTGAATTCCCTTCTCGCTGCTCATCATGCATTGCTTGCAGACTCCCACCCTGCAAATGACATGGATCCCTCACCCAGGGCAGAGCAGGAGGAAGGGAGAGAACAGCAGACCAGAGGGCAGAAATTACCCTTGAGACCAGCAGCTGGAGGGAAGCACCCTGAGGTGGCTCTGGTGGGGTAGGAAAAAAGACAAAAGCTCCAACAATTTTCCTTTCTCATTGGGCTTCTTATGTGGCTTGTCTTTATTTACCTTGTCTTTTCTTCTTTATGGACAACAGGACTATAAATACTGAAGGGAATTGTCAAGAAGGTACCTTTTCACAGCCTTAATGTACTTGTGTGTGCTGGACAAGTAAGTGGTGCAAAGTGGGCAGGCTCATGTGCTCTCTTTAGATAGCCACCTTCTTATTGCCACTGTTGAAGACAGGACAAAATCTCCAGAATCACGAAAACAGCTAAAAAAAATTGTGTTTGATATCATTCTGATTCTTTTCCCTTTTCTTTTTTGATCCAGAAGCTTGAGGGAGCACACTGATCATGTTCTCAGGCTAATCTTTCTGCCTCCTGGTAAGTTTTAATGACTCGGTGCTGTCCCCATCTAGAGTGCATGCACATTAGGGTCAAACAACTTAATTAACTCTACTCCATAAAGAAAAGAAGAAAAATTGAGGTGAATGCCATATACAGTCAAGAACTGTGAGACAGTGGGACAAACTTGCAGTACTATGGCTTACACTTCAAGCTACAAGACCTGCTCACAACAGATCTGATGCCTTGTGCCCAAAACTGCTTTTCCAAACCCATTAGTTACCATTTTTAGATCACTCCCATGAGCTCATTGCTACTCTGTCTTTACTGGCAAAACAATGCCACATTCAAATGGAAACACATTTTTCAGGCCCAGTCAATTATGGTACTCTATCGCTGTCCCTGTTGTTGTCCATCACCCCGTTGTGTCATGGCAGGCTGAAGGACCTGCTGTGCCACGTCGCTGTGGTGATTCCAGGTCAGCTCTACAGTAGCCAGCTTTGGGATTTTCAGTAACGTAGCTGTAGGGCAAGGAATTGAATTGCAGGTTGTAAAAATCTACCCAAGGGGCAGCATAGAGAGCGAAGCATGAGGCTTGCACAGCGACACAGAATCGGTCCCTGAACTAGTCAGGGTGTAGCTCCACAAGTCACGATTCTGGTGGTCAGTCCAGTATGCAAAGAGCTGTCTTTGCTTTTCAGTGGAGGTGTCCAAGTCATCTCCATGTAACACATCACAACCGAGTTGAACTTTATAAAGCAGGTCAGTCTGAGAGCATTTATTCCCATGAGAAATGGAGTGAAAACAGTGGCTCTAGGTACTAGTTCAGTACTTGAGCTATCCACCTGGAAGATACAGCTTGGGAATTCATATGTCCCGTGCCTTCGCCCAGGGTCACCCACGAACCAGGAAAGGTGATTTTGAGTTTCAGTGCCCACATTCCCTGCTCTCATGGTGGGTGTGGTGTCCTGACAGCCACTGCAAAGGCAGCAGTGGCAACAGAGACCGTTTGCATACACGACACAGCTTCACTGGAAGCTTGTGAGGATATTTACAGGTGACAGTGCATGACAGTGCGTGACAGCTTAATAATGCTTTTAATCAAAACAGAACTCAGTGTCTTCAGCCTGCTGACTTTGCTTTTCATGACACACTTCATCAGTGTCAGGAAGCTGTCAAAAACTATCACCAGTGATGAAAGAAAGAGCTAATATCATTTGCCCAAAGTCTTTGTTCTACATAATGGCAAAATATTAACCTAGAGATATTAACACAAGATATTTCTTGTTCTAAAGGCGCAGGGATTTTAACTCTGCTGAAGTGTTTAGAAAATATGGACAGATTTTTCAGCCGGTGTGAATCAGTATTGCTTAAATTGACTTCAGCTTAAACAGGCTGACTTTCATTGAGGATGCAGTATAAATATTGATCAATCTGCTATTAGTCACTGGAAATAATGAGCTGGGAAGAAACAGCTCCATCGCGTGGCCACACAAGGCCAATTCAGTCTCACTTGGGTTTTGAATCGGAGGGAATATTATTGGATGGGATTAAATCCTTCTCTGGAAAGCCAAAAGCGAGTCCAGGTGGTGCAAGGAGCTCGGTGCTGCTCCGCGGCAGCACGGCCAGCGAGGCAGAGCCCTCATCAATGAGGGGCCAGGATGCTGGGCAGCCAATCTGGGGATCAGATCTGGGGCAGTGATTGGGGTCACACACAGCCGAGTGGCCACCAAGCAAGCCCACAGCAGCACAACATGTCCAAGAGTAAGCTGGGAAGCTGAGCTGGTGGAGCTGGGCCAGGGCCAGGATCACAGCAGCAAGAGCCCAGGCGTGGGCATGACTGTGGCACAGCAGCAATGTAGCACAGGCAGAGGCCAGGGGTGAAGCCTCAGCTACAGAGCAGCTCCCACGAGGCAGGAGGAGCAGGCCCTCACTGCTGTGTTTCTTCCCAACAGCCCTTATCAGCAGAGGAGCTGACCTTGGAGGCAGCCAGCTATGCTCCAGAAGAGGATGTGCCCAGCATCCTGGCAAGGAGGTTCAGGCTTTCCATCCCCAGTTAGAAACATGATTTTCCTCACCTTCTTCCAATGTCCTTGGACAGATAAGAGTCACAGCAATCAGAAGAGAACTGTATCTCATTAAGGTGAATTAAATTTTTCCCAAATCTTCATCAGGCTATTTGTTGAGTGGCTTCACGATAGAAAGAAACCATATTTTAATTTCAAGACTAAAGCTGGGGGATTAGGAGAAGACAGGTTTAGATAAGATATTGGGAAGAGCTTTTTACCATAGCGCTCACTCTTCTTTGCAGGGAGTGTGAAAACCCAGGGGTTATCCTTGTAGATTAAAGTAATCCATTTAGAGGAGCTGGGCCATCCTCAGGAAAGAAAAACAAAAACCCAAACACAAAATATATGTTATTGCAACCATTGGTCTCCCTGCTAAACACATTTGCCACTTTATCTGGACTGTGTGGAGTGGCTGTGGTGTTAACGTGGCTTTAATGCTGAGTGAGGACAGGTATCTCAAGTAGGCTTGAAGCGGATGGGCAGCTACCACCTAAGTGGTAGCAGAGTAGCCACCACTTACTGCTTCCCAGTGACTGCCTTGACAAGAGGGAGCAACCTGCCTGGTTGTGGAGGCCAGAGAATCCCTCCCAATCCAGCAGGAATTTAGTATCATTTATCTGCCTCCAAGGGTGGGAAGAGACATTTATGGGGACCTGAACCCACCAGGGAGCAGTTTCTCAGCCATGTTGCCCTGGAGAGCTTCAGGGACTTCTGAAGGGGACAGCAGGCAGGGCCCTGGGGGCGTACGGAGCAGGCTGCCCAGGGGAGTGTTTGAAGCAACCACTGTCAGAGCATTTGGACCTGACATGATTGAATGCCAGGGCTCTTCTTTTCTAGATGAGGCAGTGGAGATGTGGCTTGTGACAGAATGGGAGATGGGGAAAAGGAAAGATTTTTTTCCCTATCCTCATGCCACACAGTGCTAAGATCTAACAACAGACACCAACAAACCGCTCTTTCTCAGCACCAGCTGGTACAAACCTGAAGCCTGGACATTGTCATTTGATGTTTAGATCCTGCAGGGATCCTACAGATGTCTGAGTCAAAATAGATGTTTCGTCTATGCTGGCTTTTTCCATGAGGTAGGAGAGAACTGCCAAGTTTCATCTGTAAAGTAATAAAGCTCAGGAATAGATACTTAAAGAATTACTTGAAATGATCAGTGCAAGGGTGTCCAGCCATCCAGCTTTCAGCCTTGTATCTCTGTGTGCAAAGTTTAGAAACCCAACTGTGTATATTTATTGACCTAGCAGTTTTGATTCCATGACTAGGTGAACTGCTATGAGAAATGGGCAGCTGGAGCTTTTCTCATCAAACTCTCATATGCTGGTCACTCTGAGCAAGATTCAGGTGTGGTAAAAGGGGTCTCCACTGCTGCCGTCTCACATTGAGGATGTGGGCAGAAAAAATGAGATAAAAGTGTGTGCAGAGGGAATTTTGCATGATTAGGTACCCTTGAAACAGACTGTGTTGGCCCTGGGTATGCCAGAATAGAAGCTCAGATGGCTTTAATAAAAGGCAAATGATTCACAATAATTTATGTCCCGTGCTTCCATCTTCCCCCAGAACAGAAGCTTTTCTGGCCCATAGCAGGAAATAATGGTCCTGAAGAGAGGAGAAAGGGAGAGGGGAAAGTAAAGCTCTTGTAGATAAAGCTGTTATAGCTGCTGGTCTGGCCTGCAGTTGGACTCCCCTCTCCAAACCTTTCAGAGCTAATCTGGCCAAGAGTTCACCTTGATTAACTCATGGGGAATTCTGAAGTAATCAAGAAACCAGTTCCTGATGAAATTTAGGGGTATCTAGGAAATCTGGTGCTTTGAACTTGACCTATTGCACTCTGGGTACTCCACGTGCCTTACACTGGGTTGCAACAGGCTAACGTTGCTTCCTGAAGCTGCTGGAAAGAGGATCGACATTGGGATGGAGGCTGATTATACAGAAAAGATTCCAGGGACCAACTCTTCAGCTGAAAAGTACTGAAAGAAGAAGGCATCCAATGCAAGTTAATTACTAAGGAGTAGCAATGTGTGCAAGTCACAGAAAGGAAGTGACTGCAGGGATCCCTTGTTTCCCTTGACCTAAATATGTGTGTATTCATTATTTGAATATTTTATCCTGCTTTGGCTTGTGGCATGCATTCCACGCCTGTGCCTGGGTTTGAATGTTGTATTTCATATGTTGTTTGCAACAGACTCGAGACAGAAAATATAAGAAAAATAGTTTTAAAGGAAAGAAAAAAAAAAAAAAAAAAGCTGATGCCCTAAAAGTAACATGAGCAAAATTGGCATTGCCATCCCTACTATCTGGGGCAACAGATGGGGTTGTGAAAAATGTACCTGCAGAGTGAAGCTCTGCTCCAATCACTCCCCTGCCCACAGAAGACAGATTTCATTTTAAACACTGAGGATTATGCAGTATGGAGCTACACTTTGTTAATTTATTATCCCTCAAGTTAATCTGCTGTGTAAACCAAGACGATGGGCAAGTGCATAGCAAAAGGTGTAGAGTGCTCTGCTGTAGCAAGCTAGCAGAGTTAGCTTGGGAGCTTCAAATAGGAAGAAACCTTTACGTGTCCATTTAAAAAGTTCCTGTATTTTCTATGTTAAAACCTCGCATCAGCTCACTAGCAGCTTGCCAGGGCCAGGGCAGAAGGTGTTGCATATGAAATGGAGAGAGGGAAGTGGTGATAAAGAAACTATTTTTCAGTATCAAATCTCTAAGCATTTCTTAGGATGTGATAAATTAGTTCAGAATTAAAGAAAAAATTTTGGACAACTACTTTTTAAGCAATAGCATTGAGTCAAAAAAAGAAACTTTTATTTTCTTTTTCTGTATTGTATTGGTATGAAAAGTGATGAAACTTCCCTTTTCCATTCAACACACAAGTGGACTTTCCTAATCCATAGATCCATTGGCTCACCTCTATGGAGGTGTCTCTTCCCACTGGCTGAGAGCCTAGATGACCTACTTGTGACCAAGACATTGAACTTGGTGATGTCTAAACCTAAATGGGTCACAGTAAAGCATTAATAATTTATATTAAGCAACCAAAATAGGCAACATGAATTCCCCATGAGTAGTTCCTTATTTGAGTAACATCGGAGTATTCATACTTTTCACGTCTCAAGCAGGAGTTTTCCCTCAGATTTCAAAGCAGGTGTATCTTCAGACATGACAAAAATCACATGGAGATATCAGAAAAGTATGCAAAACCTGTTCTTCAAGATGCCTACGTGGAGATACTGAAGCTGTGGAGTGATAAGGGAATGCATAAATAAGTTACTGTATCTACAGATAAGATGATAATAATAAACCCCCCCACTTCCTGGATGTTCTCTGCAATATATGAGGAATCAAAAGGAAAACACCAAAAACCACAAGAGCTTCTTGGTTGATAAGGGGCGTGCAGTCATGTACTGAATTTCTGTCAGCCTCAGGAGAGTGTAGCGATGGCTGTGTCCACCTACAGGTGGATGAATTATCACTCATCTTCTCGTTCAGGGAAGATGAAAACGGGAACTCCTGCAGCACAGTGTGCACAAAAGAAGTATTCCACGGGGTGCCCGTCAATAAATGATTCGTTGCACTGGGCACATCTCAACTGTACCAACTGTGCTTATCTGGTAGAAAGACTTTGCTTTAGGAGTGAAAGCTTCATGAAGTGAGTGGGATCCACACGGAAAGGCTGGGGGGAGGCATGTAGTAGAGAGCAAAAGTGATTAAAGATCTGGGAAGTGTTCAAAAATGTTTGCCTATGATGAGAATGATAATAATAAACCCACACATGAGAGACTGCTTACACTTAAGACTTACTACTTGTTCTCAGGGAGGTGCATTAATGAGTAGAATGCGTTGTAAGTGGTTGAAGGTACCTAAAAAATGTGGTTTATTTCTGGGCTTCATGGTCAATGGGGTTAAACCCAGCTGGTGGCCGGTCACAAGTGCTGTTCCTCAGGGCTCAGGGTTGGGACCATTTCTGTTTAAATCTTTATTGATGATCTTGATAAGGACTCAGAGTGTATCATCAGTAACTTTGCAGATGACACCAGGTTAGGTGGGAGTGTTGATCTGCGTGAGGATAGGGAGGCTCTACAGAGAGAATTTGGACAGATTGGATCAATGGGCC